>JAVYIG010014858.1:0-39121 GCA_035222895.1 Strongylocentrotus droebachiensis | reverse complement strand
GGGCAACAAAACCTTGCCGACTATCATTGTTTTTAGAGCTCCGGAGGGGCAACAATACCTTGCCGACTATCATTGTTTTTAGAGCTCCGTAGGGGCAACACATGCAACCTTTTTGAACATTACAAGTCGGGTTGGCTTACGATGACTATAATGTCGGCAAAACTTTTGTGGATTAATATATTGTGGCCGTAAACGGTTTGATTTTGAAAAGGGCATTCCGGCCAGTGAGAGGGGCATGGCGGCAAATTGCCGATTGCCGGTGGGTAATTCGAGCCCTGCTGTCTGTCACCAGTCTGTCACCGACGTAATTGAATAAACCAGATTTTTAAAATCTGGTTTATTCAAGATGGGAAGTGATTTTTCTGTGTGACACCGCCTTATGAGGGCAACTAGTAGTATTATGTTAATTAGGCTCAATTCTCTTTAATTTAGTCAGATTTCAAATCTTTAGAAACTGCAATGTCAGGCATGCACCCAGCTGTTTGTCTTTTAATACATGTGTACCGGTATGTACTGAGCTAGCTAGGCTGGTTGAGTTACAATGTAGTATACTAGGCAGTCAGCATCCAGCTCTTATAGAGAGAGGATCTACTGTTTGTAGGGCTAGGGCAGCTCTAGATAAAGCCACACAATATTGAATTTTTTTTGTTTTAAAGCCAGCAGTCATGTATTCATTAAGCTTCAGTCAGTAAGTTTAATTTGTTTTCTTTTTTTTTAGAAGGACAGGACATAGTTTGCTTCAATGTAGAATCAATATTCCATGATTATAATTGAAGTTCACTCATAATTTTTTTTACAAATTGTGGAGTGATAATAATAGAACCCAAACTTAACTATCAATTTGTGGAAGATTAGAAAACTCTAGGTTTATCAATATCATTTCTGAGAAGTTTTAACTCACTGAATGATATGGAATTGAAGACATGATACTAGTACATATTAAGACTTGGACATGTTGAATTCAGCTTGGTACTAATAAATTGAATAGTATTTTTACTGTATTTCCTCATGCAGAGAGACAGTCAGGGGAGATACTGAAATCAATAGTTGTTGGGGTGTTGCCTTAAAGAAATGACCTTAATAGCAAACTACTCTGACAAAGCAGCCAAATTGGAGAAGCAGATTGGAGAAAGTTTGGATGAATGTGGACAACAAATAAGAAAGTTATGGATTTTTAGAAGCACATCACTATACGTACATGTATGGGCACTTCAAATTGGCTGAATCTGTAATGTCACTGTAATGTAGTGGCTGACAACTCTTCCATTTGTTTCAATACACATATTTACTGAAAGGTAAATTTTTCATAATGCATGACTTAAAAGGTCTTTTCAATTTAGGAGATCTGTAATAATATGTTTTAAGTAGTACCCCAATCCCCAAAGGAGAAGGCACTGAGGAGAAAAACAGAAATTTATGATATTCTTGTGCTTGACAAACGGGAGATGTCCACACAACTACGTCAATCAACTAACTGAATTTGCCAATTTGAGATTCACACAGATGATGTTCGTTAGTCAGTGTCTCCTTAGATCAAGATTAATGTACAGTTACTAAATTAAATTAAATTGTGTTAAGTTCTTTCATCGCCTGATGGCTGCGATGGCCGTCTCATTTTAAGGGCCAGGTCTTCATCTGTGCAACCCGTTCCACCGCACTGCAAGATGTGGTCCATCGTCTGAGCCTCTCCGCAGTCGCAGAGAGTATCTTCTTCATGGACATGAAGTGATTTAGTATTACAACATAAATAACTTTCTTATTGTCCAATTATTTCAAACTTTCTCCATTCTGATTCTGTTATATTTCTGCTTTCAATGATATCATTTCAAAGGTTGGATTGCCCTTTACATGATGTCACTATTGTTGAAAGTAGTTGTAGTAGATGTTTTAGGTAATCATTCTTGAAAGTAGTATTGACCATCAATAATTGTTGATATTGGATGTTTCCTTTGAGTTGGCGGTTTTCCTTGGACTTCATTTTGACAGAGTCAGCAAATTTCCCCTTGGTTCTTCGTTTTCCTTTCATCTCTTCTGTTTCCTGTTCTTTGTGTCAACAAAGTCTTCAAATTTTTCAGTACCGGTAGTCATCCATCTTGCAGGTTTTATTACATCCCCCCCCCCCCCAAGTTTGACATTTTCCTCAGACTCGTTCCACTTTGTGATCAACACATTCATGGGTCGCATTCTCCATCAACATATTCTGGGTTGGTTGTTATCCACCCTGTTTGCGTGACCGAACACCAACAACTTTGTAGTTGCTATAATGGCCCTTTGGAATCCCCTGATGCCAATTTAACATTGTTCTGTGCGTCCTTACAGATATACCCATCGGAGTTTGGACTGGAGCGGATGCGGGAAGAAGATGCTAAGGGACCTCAGGAGCTGGTGGAGAAGGATGAGAAGAAGGAGAGGTTGAGTGGGATCCAGCAGGAGCGATACCAGAGGGAGAAACTGCGCAAGTATCAGATGCAAAGGTCAGTTGTGTGCAGCTTGCTAGTGTTCTATCCTGGTGTTATTGCAGTAAGAAAGAATCTGCCAGTTTGATTGTATTTCTGCACTCATTCTTTGACATGCGTAAAATTGAATGAAATGAATTTGATGTTTCTATAAAAAAATCGGGGTAATCACTGAATGCTAAAGACTAACATTTTGTAGATTGAAAATACTATTGATGGATTGCTGCACACTAATTTTTTTAGCAGTGCTATCGAAATATTAGAAATAGTTATGTGTGTCTGGACTATTGAGACATGAGCAGTGTGTCTCTGATGTCAGAAAAGCAGGAAATACTTAAGTATTCACTTAAAAAAAGAGACATTTGATATAATATTTATTCCTTACTAGAAACGATTTGTATGTATGTATCAATTGTACATGTATTTTTTTTTTCTAGTTTGTAAATTTTGCAAGTTTTGCAAGAACTATTTGTAAAACCAAACTTAAAACTTTGAAGTTCAAAGTCTCTATCTTTACCAAAATGTGAATGCTGCATGCAACTTTGAGTTTAAACATTAACTCCAAGGGACAGGGTGTTTTCCACTTACCATAGCCTGCGTATATGAAACGGGGGAGTGGCAAGTTAAAGATACTTCTTGCTCTGATAAACAGCAGTAAACTGTGGCGTTTTAATGACGCAAACTGTAATATCCTCAACACAGGTTTAAGTGGTAACGTGTAGTGCCATTGTTGCGTGCAGTTGCTATTCATTTACATGCTTTTTAAAAATGGCGATTTACCACATCATGTAAAAATGAGCCTTTACAGTGAAGTGACTTACTCTGTCCCTACTGTCCCTCTTGTGTCGCTCCTTAGCTTGTACATAGAGCAGGCTATGATATAGTCCAAATGACTCTAGATCAGAAAATTTCACACATGGTTCTCATGCAAAAGATACATTATGAATTTCGTATACCGGTAGATCAATATTGATTGCTGGCAGATGGCTGGTAGTACCTTTAACAGCTCATTTGAGCTAACTTTGCTTCCTCTTTTGTTTTATTGTTCCTAGGCTGAAGTATTACTATGCAGTGGTAGATTGTGACAATGCTGATACAGCCAATACCATTTATGAACAGTGCGATGGAATGGAATATGAAACCAGTGCATCCAAGCTCGATCTTAGGTGAGTGTGACTGCAATGGGCCTGTCCACCTTAAATGCCTTTTTTCCCTTCATTTTATTGTCTTTATACAAGGATTAAATTACAGTTTGACATAAGGGAGAAAACCAATCGTTGTGCCCTTAAAGATAAACTCCAGTTCTGGTAAAAAAAGAAAATTAATTCTCACAGAATCAAACGAAACTTACACTGAATGTTCAAGTTTACAAATAAATGACATGTGCCAAACAATTTTGCAAGAAAATGTATACTGGCTGAGTAATAAGCATAGAAAGACAAGGAAATCAAGGTAGTACCAGCCCCGAAACCATGTGTGTTGTCCCATATATAGCTTTCTGTGTACAGTGCTTGTTACTTTACCAAGACTCTGCCAAATTTATTATGATTTTGATGACTCCAGAACCTTGCAGTGCACACCAATACTGTCATGCTACATGATCAACTGTTTCTGATCCATTCCACACCTTTTCTTTCACAATGCAATCGCATTACCAGTACTGGAGTTTATCTTTAATAACTCTCTTGTAATTATTTAATTCTATTAAAAATGACATGTAACATTATATATGGCAATTTTGCCTTAGTCTTGACTTTCTAAAATTTCTGGTGGTTTTTAATTAGGTAGTAGTAATAGTGAAATTTGAAATTACATTTCAAATGTTTAAAGCTCATTTTTTGTGTGCTTTGTTCATTTTGTTTCTGCTTATATTGTCCAATTTACTCCTGAGTGCAATACGCAAGTCTTTCATATACAGTACATGTCTCTATTCACTGCTGTCTTTTCATTTAGTGTAGTACCAATAAACTCTAAAGCTTATTCTGCAATTGTTGTTGGGTTTTAGGTTCATACCAGATGACACCACCTTCGACCACGAGCCCAAGGGTGTGGCATGCGAAGCCCCGGAAGCCTCTCAGTTCAAGCCCCTGGAGTTCCAGACGACTGCCCTGACCCGATCCAGCGTCCAGCTGACGTGGGATGAGAATGATAAGAGGAGGGCGAAGGATACGGATGAGCTCTTCAAGAGCAGGAAGAAGATGGAGGAGATGGAGTCGCACATTCAGGCGTACCTGGCCTCATCCAGTGAGGAGGAGGAGGAGGAAGAGGATGGGGAGGATCGAGTGGAAGGAGGTAAGTCTTTACCTTGGATTATTCTGATTTTGTGTTGTACCCTGTAGATCAACCTGGCCAGAGAATATGTGGCATCCAATCTAAATTAAAAAATATCCATTGTATTACGTGAGGAGAGGGAAAGAAAGACAGATTTACAAGTGCCCTCATGCTTTCACCCGCCCTCCCATATCCCCTCCTCCTCCTCGCCCCTACCATATCCCCTCCTCCTCGCCCCTACCAATAGGCCATTTTGTAATGTATTAAAAGTTGATGCATATGCCTTTGTGAAGTACCTCGTTAAAATTATTTCACTCGAGTGTTGCAAACAACTGTATTCAAATAGTCTTCAAATTGCATATGTTACATCTCCATTGTGACAATATTTTATTCTAGCTGTGTATACTTCAACTTGTGTTAAAAGCTTTTTTACACGCAGCGCAAGCTTAAAATTCCACCTTATTCACACTTTAGTTTCAAGAAAATAAGAACCATTTAAACATAACTATGTAAATAAATGGGAAGTTGGGATGAAAAAAAAAGTAGCTTGGGGCAACAAAGGCCCCTGAGCATTATCACTTTAATATCTGTGTGTCAAAAATGTTAAAATGTGAAGTTTCTAGGGTAACATTTTGATGCCTCCGCTACAAAGTAGCCGGAGGCATTATTTTTCTTGGTTGTCCGTACGTCCTGTTCTCGTGATCGCATTATCTCAAGAACCAATTGATAGATTATCACAGGGCTCATTATGTTTGCGAAAATAGCTAGTGATCGCTTTATCTCAAGAACCAATTGATAGATTACCACCAAACTTGGGTCATGTACAATATATATCTTACAGAGCCAATGAACTGATTAGATTTTAGGGTCATGAGGTCAAAGTTCAAAGTGTCATACACGTATATGAATAATCACCGTAATCACAATATTCTATTCTTTCAATTGTCTACAATCAAACTTGAGTTTTTAAAATTGCTTCTGTTTTTGTTTGTAAGATCATTCTATGACTGCGTGCAGTCGAACATTCATCTATTAAAAAAAAAAAATGTTAGTTTTTTTTTTGCCGCAGCAGTTTACCATGTAATATGTGAACGGGCCCTAAATTGAAAAGGCATGTCATTGATACATTATGTACTGCTCTGTCTGTCAGGTTTGAATGAGGAAACCGAAGAGAGCGAAAATGCAACCCCTGTCAGCCAAAAGGACCGCATCAACAAATACCGGAATCTTCTGAGGGGCATAGAAGAGAAAGAGAAGCAGGATGGAGATAAAGACATGGAGATGGAGATTTCTTGGGAACCAGGTAAGTATTTTTTATAAATTATAAAGAAGTGATTATAGTTGAAAGAATATGCTTGCAAGGCAGGTGAAACACATCTTTTTTTATGTGACTTTTGACTGTTGTTAATCCATAGAAGTTCAGAGATTTCGTAAGGTCTAAATGAATCGGCTTTTCCTCCGTAATTATTTGAATTTTCCAATCGTCTATAGTTTAAAAAATAAAAATGTACAGTAATAGGAAATGAAAATTACAACAAAAAATCAACAAGAACTTGCCAAATCGTACACGAGTCCATGACAGAGTGAAATTTAAAATACAACTATAGGCCCATTCACACACACTCAATTTAGTGAGATTTTGATGGTTTTTTTTTTTTGGGGGGGGGGGTTATGTTATGTTATCTCTTTTGCTCACATGCAAAAACACCCTGCCAAATAATAATAGCGATTATTACAAAAATCATGCTTTTACTGTTCCCGATCAGGATCTCACTTTATAGTGAGATTGTGATTGCGTTTTATTTGTTTTAGAAGCTCACTGGTTTCTATCTTTGTGAATCCCACTTATGTCATTGGCAGGAGGGGGTGCACAAGACAAACACAACATATATAATGCAGAGAACATAAATACACAAAAGACGTAACAATTATAGAGGAGAGAACAAAATTTGAATGCCCTCAATTGTCATAACTAGCTGATTTTTCCTATGCATTAATATAAATTATTTGTCGATTAAAAAAAAAAAATCCACTTTATTTCAAATTTTTGTAATTGTGCCATTTATTTTGTAAAAGAGGTACAAATTGTTTCATATTAAGGCCTGATCCGTATTCTCATACTTTAAACTAGTGGCTGAAGCCTATATAGCTACCATTTAGCCAGCCATATTATCTGATGTTAGAAGCCAGGCGAACAAATACAAATATTCCCATCAGTGAAAAATGTGAGTGTTATCATGACACAGAAGCCAAACGGTTGGATCAGATATTACAAGATGTTACATGTTACTCATAGAGAATAATTGATTATCCACTATCTTTTTCCTTTGCAGGGCTAAAGGAATCCACTCAAGAAATAGTGAAGAAAAAAGCAGAATCAAGCAGCTCAACACCTTGGGAGCAATACTTGGAGAAGAAGAAGGATAAGAAGAAAGAGCGTCAACAGGAGAGGAAGAAGCTGAAGGCTGGACAAAATACTGTAAGTGTTCACAATTTATTTCACTTAAAGGTGCTATGTCCCATTTGCAGGCCCCCAAAATGAAAAGGTTAAATTCCAACAGCTTTTGAAAGATAATACTAATTTAGAACTGCTCTCGAAACAAAAGGGCTTGCAAATGTCTTTTAGTAGGAAAATAACGAGCATTAGTCGTCAAATCGACTTTATTGATTGCAATCAGTTTAGTAATAGTCTAATTTTCAAACCCTTTTACCAAATGGTCGTTAAATTGTGCCCATTAAAAGAAGTGGGTTATTGATGTAGACAAATGCTCATATACCTTAAAGGGATCGTTTAACAATGTTAAATCTGAGATACACGGCCCTACCTGTTATCAGTGTCTGTGATATGATGTAATATTGAAGCCCTAAAAAAATTGCGCTTCAAAATGATCAAGAAGTGCCTCAAAAAAGTAAAAATCTTTGAGTGACCGGTTTTACCATACTCGTTTTCCCCAATAGACTGTAGTGTTATGAAAACCGTCAGGCGAACGGTTTTCAAAATTTGTAATTCCAATCATAAATATCTTGATAATCAGACAGGCGATCGGCTTGTAAAAGTCACGGGTTCCTGACTGACCTAAAGGTTTATAATTATCATTGCATCATGAGCTAAATCCAGAATATGTTTTCAGAATCTGAGACAAAGTTACCGGATCCCTTTAACAGCTCATTTTTTGTAGATTATTAACAAAGAAAAAAAACGAAATCAGTCAGCCACTCAATAGTGTCTGCTAGTGAAGTCTAGAAAGTAAACAGGTTTCCTTGCATAATTTGAAAAATAGGACACTGCTAACGTTTAAATTTCACAGATAGGACTTACATTTATGTGACATATTCATAATTCCTGCAAAGTTCTACAGAATTCAATGTTGGCTACAAATGGGACAAAGTACCTTTATCCAAATCTCATATTTTCTAAATTGAAGTTTATTGCCAAAAACTTGCAGACACGTAACTGAATAACCTTGTCAACCCTCATGACAAGTACAGGTATAACCTGATTCTTAATTCGTCCTCTCGTTAATCTGAGAGAAAATGTCTGGAACAAATTGCTTGAATTTTTCCTATCCATATATTCTACATTATTTAGACTTTGCTCAGATCTCTGTATTTTTTTTCTAGTTATTTAAAAGGATTTTTTTTTCTCTTCAAAATACAAATACATTATAGAGTCTCTATTTGATTTTTAGTCTGCATGGAGAGAAAATATATGAAATATCCAAGTGTTGTGATATTAGCCCAGTTCCTGTTCCAGTCAATGCATAGATTCATAACCCACCACTTTAAAGTCAACTCTTGGCTATGGTTTCAGTGAAATGTACACCTGTATTGTCTTTATTGTGTAACTTCAGAAGGATGTCGATATTGGAGAAGAAATCCAGACTTTCAGTGATGATGAACTTCCCGATGATATTGATCTGAACGACTCTTTCTTCAAGGACTCCCTCAAGGAAAGCGAATCAGGTATCGTATTTGTGATAGCTATTTCTATATTTTTAGTGATTAACGCCCGTTCTCAAGTGAAAAGAATAGAGACAATATGTGTAGTTGGCATCAGTTTTGATTTAAAGGTAGTCTGTTCCTTTTGCAGGCTGAAAATACAAATTTATGTACATCCTATGGTAAACAATAGATAATACCAACTAAAAACTCCTCTTAGAGGCAATATCGAACGTTGGGAATTTTCCAAACGCGTTGCCAAAAAAAAGGCCTTGAAGGTAGTCTGATTTTCAGACCCTTGTACTGCATAGTCATACTTTTTGTGCTGATTTTTTGGTCATTATAAGAAGCGGGTCATTGATGTAGACGAATGATCATTTACAGCTAATGTTATCAGTTAACAAATTTTAAAAAGACATTGTCTGACGGAAAAGGGTTTCCCTTGCATAACTAGGTCACTGCTAACTTTTAAATTTCAAAGATACAACATACACAACATATTACTCCTGATACCTGCCAAGTTCTACAGAATTTGATGTTGGCTGCAAAAGGGATACACTACCTTTAAACACTTGACTAGAGATGAGAATAACATGGGCTCGATCCCCGTCACAGCACTTATGTCCTTGAGCAAGTCGTTTGATCTTCAAATGGCTACCCTGTAGCATGCAGATGTTAATGTGGTAGAATTGGCACTAAAAGCGCATGCAAAATGATGCCTGGCCGGAATACTCTGTCATGATTGGGTAATATTAAGTAGTATACAAATGTGACTATCAATATAACAAACTTTAAAATGACAAATATTGTTTGCTCAATTTCAGTTTTGGCAAGTCATGGAGTTTGCCTGGATTTACATGTAATTGATGATTCAATTGCTGGGAATGTTCATCTCATTCAGATGACAATTACGTTAGAAATATGTAATTAATGTCCTTGTGTTCATTTCTGTATCATTATCAGGTGGGAAAGGAAAAAAGAAGGGCAAAAGGGAACAAGACATGAAAACAGAAGAAGAATTGGAAGAAGAGAAGCAAAAAAAGGTAAGAAGCAATTAATTTTCATTGCATGACAGTAGCTTATGGAGAGTGGCTATTGGGCCTTATTTGCTTCATCTTCAAAGTTTTCCTACTAAACGAAAAAATATCACTTGCTGACAGAAATTTTGAATGGAGAATTGTTAATTTGTAATATATTCCTGGGTATGTGTGCACTGTATAATTGTGTTATGTTCAATTGCATACCACTATTTTAATTTTGAATGCAGTTACAAAACTAATTAATGATAAGATATTATTCATACATCTATTTAATTTCTTGATTGTGATGGAATGTCCACACCTTTTCTCAACAGGCTGCACTAGAGCTGCTGATGTTGGATGAAGAGGACGATGGCAGGCAGCACTTTAATCTGAAGAGCATCATAGAAAATGAAAACATGACGAAGAGCAAACGCAAGAGGCAACTGAAGCAAAAGCGCAAGCTTGGCCAGCCAGAGGAAGTCCCCACTGCCATTCATCAAGACAAGTTTGAGATCAACGCAGCAGACCCTCGTTTCGATGCCCTGTTCACGTCGCACGAGTATGCCATCGATCCCTCTGATTCTCAGTACAAGAAGACCAAGGCAATGGAGACATTGGTCACGGAGAAACAGAGGAGGAGGGCGAGGAGAGAGAAGGAAGGGGTTGAAGATGAAGAGAAGACAGTAGAGGATAAAAAAGAGAAAAAGATGAACGTAGAGGTTTCACAGTTGGTCAGATCAATCAAGAATAAAACGGAGCAGTTTCATTCAAGGAAGAAGCTCAAAATTGATTCATGATATGATTTAGGTAATGCAATGGACTATGATATTGAATAATTTTGGATAAAATGTGGAAAATAAGCATCAATCAGGGGTTCTGCAGCATGGTTGGTCGGTAAATACACCAAAAACAATATTTGTATGCCTCCGCAGCGAAGAAGCCAGAGGCATTATGTTTACGGTTTGTCCGTCTGTACGTCCCGCTTTCGTTATCTCAAGAACCAATTGATGGATTCCCACCAAATTGAAGTCATATATGTATATCTTGCAGAGCCAATGAAATGATTAGATTTTAGGGTCATGAGATCTAAGGTCATGGGGCTCATGTATGGAAAATAGTTTATGAACGTATTATGAACGTATTATGAGAACCGACAGATGGATTACTATCAAACTTAGGACATGTATGCATCTTGCAGAGCCATGTAATTGAAAAATAGCTTGTAATCACAATCTATGGCAGAGGCATCATTTTTTACTTTGCGCAGTCAAAGATGTAAAGAATTTTGAGCTAGAATCATTAAACACAAAAAATGATGTATGGGTAATGAAAAATATACCGGGTAGTTTAATTTCTTCCAAGTTAATAATATGCTTATATGCTGTTCAGACTTGTTTTGCTTAGCCCCGGACTAACTTTTATTTTCTGCAGCTGCGCACTTGTTCTCACTATAAGGGGGCGGGTCATATGTTGCGCAACTATGAAGTGAACGTTGATCGTGTCGTCAAACGGTAGGGCAGCATGCACACGACAGTATATACACGATTGATCAGCAACTCATCAGCTGCAGTACAAGCCTTATAAATGAAATAATGAAGACAATGTGCTAGGTATTAATATAACTTCAAAATTTATTTGATAATAAAATGGGGATAATTCTTGTCATTTCAGTAAGATCACTCCATTTATAAAAGTCGGTCGAAAAAGAATTTCCAGTGAAAAATCTGCATAGTATACAATAAGATGGCGCTCAATATGACCTTTCGTACTGGTTTACGGGAAATGGATATTCATGAATACATTGTCTCTGATTGGACAGTGGGTTTCTTGTTTCTCCTCTGGCCAGCTCCGATATGCTTTATTGCGTAGTACATGTACCAGACTATTTTTTGTTTCTGTTCTTATTCAGTTGCTTCAGCTTGGCACCAGAATTGCAGAGCCAACTAACCCCGTACTTTATGTGGGGCTAGCCAACTTCTGTAATTCATGTCTGAACAGAAAGTGGGCCATGCATATTAATGATTAACGTACATCTATTCAAACGTTTCAGGACATAAACCGTCTATTATTACAATTGTCAGGACATAAACCGTCTATTATTACAATTGTCAGCATCATAAATTGTAGGATTGCAACAAAGAAGTCATAAGAATAGTTGCCAAATCAACATACAATCAAATATGTATGTGAACAGGTGACCGTATACAGTGCGAGTCAAAAAAAAGTTTACACCTAGAAAATTGCTAATTATCTGAAAAATCATCTATGAAAGAGTGGTATGTGTTGACGCTTGGATGAACAGGAGGCATTGTTTGCGATTTCAGTCTTTGAAGATCCAAATAACATCCCTAACAAAATTAATCATGCCACAAATATCATTGTGTGTGTGCGTTTGATTCTGCAAACAGCATATGCAATGCATTTCATACATTCACTCCGCTAGTCCCAACATAATACACACTGTAGGCATCACTTTGGCGCTCTTGCAAACAGTGCCTCCTGTTCATCCAAGCGTGAACACATACCACATGAAACACTCTTTCATAAGATGTATAATAATTTACTGTTCATAGATGATATTTAAAATGATGTAAACTTTTTTTTGACATGCACAGTATACGGTCACCTGTTCATATTTGATTGTATGTTGTAGCAGGAGAACGGAAAATGGTAGTGCAACATATTTTGAAACATTTATGCATATAAGTATTTCCAAGATTCAGGAAGCTATATTGTTGTGGTAGGCAAGGCACCTTAAGGTCAGGTGACATCCAAATATATAAGTTGATTCCTGTTGGTATTGTATGGTCTATAGAGTGGTGAAGTGTGACGTAATCAATTTGTTTTCATTTTCCGAAAGATCATCAAAAATTTTGAAAACCAAATTGAATATGTTAAGTATTGGCTAAAATATGACAATCTGAATAGATTTCCTATACGAAATCTTTGTTATTTTGCTCCGGTTCATAACATTACGAACCAGAACAAAATAACACTGAGCTATATAGGAAATCTTTTTATTCAAAACTTAACATATTCAATTGGCTTTCAACATTATTTTTGGAAAATGAAAACAAATTGAGAAATTCTAAAAAATTGATTTTTATGATGTCACAGCTCTGGTATTTTATTGTAAACAGGTATTAATGAAAATGTTATTGGCATGACGTGCATGCACCAAGCAAAATCAAAAAAATATATAGCAGTTGACATTTATGAGGAACTTTCACCAACTTATTTATGCAAGTTGAAGTACAAAGATTTACTTGATGAACAATTTCTTGTACACTTTGGTAGGGAATCTTGTATATTAATGGGCAAGAATTTAATCTCAGAAAAGTTATTTCATCCATGTTGTATCTTTGATTTCAAATTTGATTAAAATACGTCATAAGCTTCGACTTCCGAACTTGTGTTATTATACCATCTTTATATCCCCTCCAACTTCGTCCGCGAGGATAAATTGCACTGTACTAATTGTGCAGCATAATTATTCTCCTCAAAGCATGTACTGGAAGACTAGTATTTGAATATGGAAAAGACTTCTCCCAGTCACTACACACACATAAGATGATATATATATATATAAAATGTCTCTATGAAGGCATCAGGGCAGTATTATCTGAATCCAGCTGGAACATACTGGTTTGGTAGTTGAGGTAGGATGGAGAAGAACTTGAATCTTTCACCCATCTGATCAGGTTGGGTCAGCATCTTGTAGCCACTGATGAGATTCTTGTGCTCCTCTGAAGGCGTGGCTTTCAGTAATGCCTGAGGAAAGACAAAATTTGAGAGGATTTGACATTTCTTGGAAGAAACACTCCCCTAACTTATCCTAGGTGTTGGGTATATCATGGAGAGAAAACGGAGAGGATTGAAAATTTTAATTTTTTGGCAAAAACGATGAGCTAACCCATTGCCATTTTTCCCAAAAAGGGGCGATTTTCAAATTATCAAATATATCCCCTTCTCTTTTTGGGAACATACGAAAGTCAAAATACTTCTAAGGACTATCACACAGAGAAGACGGAGAGGATTGCAAATTTTCATTTTTTGGCAAAAAGGGGCCATTTTCAATATTTGCCCTAACAAACGGGAGTCTAAGAGCGTGTTAGGGATTTCACAGAGAGGATTGAAATTTTGCATTGCCATTTTTTTCCAAAAAAGGGAGGAATTTTCAAATTATCAATATTTGCCCTTACAACCTTGTTAGGAACAAACGGGAGTCAAAATACTTCTAAGAGGGTGTTAGGGATTTCACAGAGAGAAAAAAATAAATAAATGTTGACCAAGCAATTGATGCAGGAGCAAATCACTTCTTCACATGTACCTTCAGTCTTGTGTCTATACCCATCATCTGCAAGAATAACCCTTGGTGGATCGGGCCATAGGTGGCAACTGAAACAAGACACAAAATCCATGTTTTATTTCAATGGCAAATTACAAGAAAGGACAAGAAAGGACAAGAAGAACATGTATTGGTTATTGGTGGTTATTTTACCTGACTGCTAAGAAAGCATAAATGCTTATAAGTAAGCAACCAGATGGCTTTAGGTCCTCTGAGGGACCTGGTAATGAGGATTAATGCTTACCAAAGGGCACTAGTGCATCGACTTGGTTTCGAACCGGGTCACCGGATTACAAGACCACTGCTCTACCAACTGAGCTATCGCGCCTCCTCAATTTGGTTCTCAATCTGGATTAAAAATCTAAAATGCTGCAAAGCTTATAAATCATAAACATGGTAAAGGTAGTCATAATCTCTCATGTTACAGGGGCTGTAGGGAAGACCAGATGTCAAGCAATTATCGATACCTCAAGTGGCTATTGTTCATCTTCTTTCAAAACCTGCAAAGGATTCCAAATGGTTTCATCATAAAAAACACCATTTCTTCGCCTTTCCTTAGCAATAAAGATCGTAGTCTCTCCACATTCAATTTGATTTGACTAATGTAACAATTCATTACACACAACTATCACAAGATATTTTTTTAAAGAAAGAGTGCGACTTAAATTCTGACATACCTCTGTCACCAACCATCCGCCTGAGGTAAGCAAAGTCTACATCGGCCGTGAGGTCAGCGGTACCAGGTTCAATCAATACATCATGAAGCTTGTGATCCTTGAAACCCTATAGAAATTGAGAATAAATCAACACATTCTGTCTCTTTATTTCATTTAGTTTCCAGGAAAATAAAGGAGTACCTGTATAATAACAAAGAATAGAATAAAGTACAATAAAAATTATAAAAAGAGAAGAAGAAAAAATCAATCGTTGCATAAGGTGCATAAGTTATTTGCCTCGAACAGCACATGAAGACTCCTCAAATGCTTAGTAAATGCAAGACAGAACATGTGTTGATAACAACCAAAAGTATATTGACAGTAGGCATTAAAAAACTAGATGGATTTTCGACTGCGCAATCAAAAATGATGCCTCCGCCCTAGAGCAATATTACAAACCAAAACGGAAGCAATTTCTAAAATTCAAGTTTGATTGTAATCCACCAACAGGTTCTCAGAATATCGTGATTACAAGCTACTTTTCATATACACGGCTCTGCAAGATACATACATGTCCTGAGTTTTATAGTAATCCATCTGTCGGTTCTAATAATAATGCGTACACTGTCCAATATAAATGACTCAATGACAAAGCTTACCTTAAACAAATTATGTGAGAAAAGTCAAGATTGTGTCATAGCAAAGAGAATATCATAAATTTTTCTTGTAAATTTAATAGCATTCTGAGTTTATTGTCAACAACACAAAAATAATCGCTTTCGGAGTGAAATAAGCGCAGGGCTATATTGACCAACATTTATTGCTTCAGCCCAAACTTGGTACACATGCAATGATTCTTAAAGGCTGCTCAGTTACCCATAGCAGTATAGAGTATAGAGAATAAGGTATAATTTGAACAGAATATTAGTTACTATCTAAGATGAAGTACATTCAAGGTCTCGCAGGTTATAACTTCAAAATGGGAATCTACCAGAGTTGGGTATGCTTTTGTTTTACACACTGTAATACAAGAGTAAAAGAAAATTAAACATGGGACATCACTAATTTCTAATTTTAAATTTTGTTCCCATGATTTAGTCAATGTACACTTTAATACCCGGTACACAAGCATGCATTTTTTAATTATATTGTCTAATAACAGCATTAAACACATCATTGCTTATAATGAACAGTGGTCGAAGGATTTCGTCCTACTATAAAGTTGATTTTCATAGAAGCAGAACAAATTTGGGAAACGGATCAGTGAAAGTTTGAGCAAAATATGAATTGTTTAAAGTTACAGTAATTCACACACAAAATGACAAATCTGTGGTGAATCTTTCAAGGTACTTGCCCATTTGCTCTGCACTAAAAAAATCATTCAATGATACATACCTCTATAAAAACAAAATAGAGATTTATTATAAAATTTTCTGCAAATGGGAAAGGACTTTTGTAAGATATTACTGAGTTGCCAATTTATCGTTTGATTCCCACTTTCACAACTTCCCTATTTTTTTAATTGAATTTTGCTCAGACTTTCACAACAACCTTTAACAGGAGTTAATTGTGACAGACTGAACCTATGGGTAAGAAATTGGGTCAAAACTAGACATCAATACTTTTAAAAAGGAGAAATCTAAAATACAAATTTACCCTGAATGTATCTGTTTTGGTCCCATCATGTCCATAGTCAATAATGAGCGCCATGCCACCATCACTGTAGATACGACTCGCCATCTCTTGGGCTATGACTGCAGCAGTCGGACACACCTCTAAGTGGTCTCGTGTTTCTGAGGCCTATTGAAAGCAAGTACAGTTAAACCTGTCTTTTAACAGTGGTAACCTCTTTATAAAGGCCACCTGTCTCCTTCGAGAGAGAGAGGGAGAGAGAGGGAGAGAGGGAGAGAGAGAGGGAGAGAAAGAGAGGGAGAGAAAGAGAGAGAGAGAGGGGGAGGGGGAAAGAGAGAGAGAGAGGGGGGGGAGGGGGAGCGAGAGAGGAGACAGGAGACAGAGGGAGAGGGGGGAGGGGGAGGGAGAGGGGGGAGGGGGAAGGAGAGAGAGACTGAGAGAGTGTGTGTTGCAGCACATGTCTAGAAAGGCTACATGTCTACCGTACATTGATCACTTGGGTGGATTTAAGACAGGTTTTATTGCTTGCCTTTAAATATTTACAATCAAAACCTAGTTATTAGAGAATAAATTTGTACAGTGTATACAAATTGCACAAGGGAAAAGGTACTTTTACAATGATGATAACCTGTTTGTATGTTTGTCACTGCTACAAGTCCCTACGAAATAATATGGGCTAACAGATCTTTATCCTATTAATCCATTACAATAAATGTATTGAAAAGACACTACATGATGCTGAATTGTGCGTGAAAAGAGAATTTTTTTTAATTTTATTCTTTTGAAGAAATGCATATCTTGTCAATTTCAGTGTAATGGAAATAAGAATTTGAACCTAAACTAGATGGAATTTTGACTGCGCGCGGTCAAAAATGATGCCTCCGCCGGCCATAGAGCAATTTTACAAACCAAAACCAAAAGTTTGATTGTAATCCATCTGTCGGTTTTAATGATAATGCATTCACAAGCTATTTATAGTCCTACATAATGAGCCCCATGACCTTTGACCTGATGACCCTAAAATCTAATCAGTTAATTGGCTCTGCAAGATAATACATACATGACCCAAGTTTGGCAGGAATCCATCGATCGGTTCTTGAGATAACGCGATCACAAGATATTTTTGTATACATAATGAGTCCTGTGACCTTTGACCTTCGACCTTGTGACCCCAAAATCTAATCAGTTCATTGGCTCTGTTAGATACATACATGACCCAAGTTTGGCAGGAATCCATCAATTGGTTCTTGATATAACGCGATCACAAGCTATTTTTGTATACATGATGAGCCCTGTGACCTTTGACCTTCGACCTCGTGACCCCAAAATCTAATCAGTTCATTGGCTCTGTTAGATACATACATGATCCAAGTTTGGAGGGAATCCATCAATAGGTTCTTGAGATAACGCGATCACGAGATACGGACGGACGGACGGACGACCAGAAAACATAATGCCTCGATCAGGCTACTTTGTAGCGGAGGCATACAAATAAAAAAAATAATTTAAGACAGTTTTCAGTAAAATTACAAGTCTGATGAGTCTGCTAAGGGGGGGGGGTTCATGAATCTAGTTTAGGTATTAAAGGTTCCACGTCCCATTTGCAGCCAACAACAAATTCTGTAGAACTTTGCAGGAATTATGAATATGTCATGTAGGCCATCTGTGAAATTTGAACGTCAGCAGTGTCCTAGTATTCAAATTATGCAAGAAAACCTGTTTACTTTCTAGACTTCAATGTCAGACACTATTGAGTGACTGACTACATTTTTCTTTGGTATTAACATACATAAAATGCGCTGTGAAGGGTACATGAGCATTTGTCTACATAAACTACCCACTTCTAGTTGTAATGGCCAAAACTGATTGAATATTTGCGCAGCTCAAAATATACACCATTCGATACAAGGGTCTGAAAATCAGACTATTTACCAAAAGGATTGTAATCCCTAAAGTTGATTCAACAACTAAAGGTTGTTACTTTCCCACAAAAAGACATTTTCAAGCCCTTTCGTGTTAAGGGGAGTTCTAGATTAGTATTATATCTTTCAAATGTGGGTGGAATTTAACCTTTCCATTTTTGGGGCCTGCAAATGTGACATAGTACATTTAACCGAAAATTTATCGTAAAACAAATTATATAAATGTCTGTGTCATAGCTAAAGGTGTTGTCTAACAACAGAAAATTGTGGAAATTAACACTAACCTGGATGAAGGAATTGGAAGCTGGTGTAGGAGCTGGTGAAAGCACAAACCTCAGATCATTTGGACTGTTTGAATCATCATCCACATCAACCATTATCTCTCGCCATCTTGAAGAACTTTTCTGAAACAACAGAAATGTGAAAATTAGCATTTCAAGGAGCTGGTGAGAGAACAAACCTCAGATCATTTGGACTGTTTGAATCATCATCCACATCAATCATTATCTCTCGCCATCTTGAAGAACTTTTCTGGAACAACAGAAATGTGAAAATTAGCATTTTAACTTGAGGAGCTAGTAGAGCAGAATCGATGCCACTCACCATGATATGCACAAAACAAACTACCTGTATTGAATATAAAATAAAACACAAAGATGTACATTGAAAATGTGAACTTAAGTTCTGAAATGAAAACCTCAACTAAATGCATGCACAGCATCTGTACTAGCCTTAAAGTGCCGCTCCTACTCCTAATGATGCACTGCAATTAAAAATCGGAGGTAAAAATGCCCTAGAATTAGCCATTACCAGATCTTCTTTCATATACAGCATCCTTAATATACAGGACATTTTACGGATGCTGGATGCAGTATATATAAGAAGGAAGTGCACTTCCTTCATAAACAACACATTTTACGGAAGCAGCACATTTTATGGAATTGTCATCGACACATTCCAGAGGTCAACATAATTGTAATACAGATTGTAAAGTCATCCGTTACATGTGGAAAGGAAGCTAGCTGTAATGCTCTGGTATTATATATTTGCTAATAGTTTTAGGTCATTTTTACCTTAAATTTGTAGTTGCAGTGCATCATTAGTAGGAGCGGGATAGCAAATTTTGGACGCTTTTAAGGGTTTGTTTACCTGCCTCTCCGCGCATGACTATGGGAGCCAGTTAAGGCTTGCTGATATCAATATCAACAAATATATTAAAATTTCATTTTCACCAAGCCCTTAAAGGTAAGGACCAGTTATGGTCATGCGATTGCATTGTGAAAGAAACGTTGTGGAATTGATAAGAAAAGGTTGTTCATCTAGCATATAAGTATTGGTGTACTGCAATTAGGTTCTGGAATCATCAAAATGATAAGAAATTTGGCCCAGTCTTCATAAAGTTACAAGCACGTACTGTACACAGAAAGATGTACATGGGACTACGCGACACGTGCGCGATATCTATCCGGTTCAGATAGATATAATAATTTACCAAATATATCAATTAGTAAGCAGTTTCCCGGCAAAATTTGTAATATCACGTATTAGTCAAAACATGTTCTTTCACATGATTGGTAACAAGAGCTTCCATTTCATTTTTTTTTTTGAGAGGGGGGCGTTTCCAAAACTGGTCTTTAGGCCTATTACCTTTAAGAATACCGGTAGAATAGAATAGAATTTTATTGTCTTCTTCCAAAGAATGAAGAAACTTTCCTTCCAGGTGATACATATACCGGTACATAAACATTTCACAACTTATACAAAATTTATAATATAAATGCAATCATACAAAATAATTCAAATGCCTACAAAATACATAAGTATGAAATGAATAACATACATAGAATACAAATTACATAAAACATAAGGATAAAGGGAAGAAGACAAAAGGAAGAGATAGAGAAAGAGAAAAGAAAGAAGAAGGGAGAAGAAAGGAAAGTAACAGAAAGAAAAGGAGAGAGAGGGAGATCGAGAAGGAGGTGAATTAGAGGAAGGTAGGCGAGAGTTAGGCGAGAGTTAGGCGAGAAAGGAAAAGAGGGAGAAAGTACATGGCATTTTAAGGTTTAGAAAGTTATTGGGAGGGCAGCTGCACTGCTGCTGCTCAGAGGAAAAGTAACAAAACAAAAACAAAAAAAAACTCCTAAGTACAAGTTGAAATGCAAGGTAAAGTCGGCGGGCGCATGCAAGGTGGCTGCCATGCCAACCATTGTTGTTAGCTTGGAGACAAGTTCAGCAACCCGGCACATGCTTAAAAGCTAACAATAGAGGTCAGATTCTTTCAAGATCATGTTACAAGAGACTACTAAAATCAGAAATCACCTCATATTTAATGGCTAATCTGTACAATTCCTAATTTGTAAGTAACATGCAAGGCTTAATTAAATACCTGAAATTTGTGAATTGGTAAGGCATCAAAGAACTCATTTGCAAGGAAGCATGTGAAACCTGGAGACAAAAAAGAAAAACAGATCATTCACATTGGATTTTATGAATTACACATCTCCAACATATCTGCATAGAAAGACATTCATCAGATTAAAAGCTAATTATATTTGATTTAGGGATCACACAGATTCATTCTTACATTTATTACATCTACTCTATTAATGTTGGGCAATAGTTAAAAGCAGTTAGAGTCGGCATTATCACGAAATAGGTATCATTATATACCTCACTTAACAAATCCAGTCATCTGATTGGTTGAAATTGCAGTCTTGAATGCCAAAACCATTTGATAGTCCTAGAGTAAAATTCCAGTTACCGGGAAAATAATAAAATCTTGCTGCGATACCCAATTATTTACGTATTAAAATGTTCTTTGAGCGAGCACAGACATCATACAGTGCTTTTTGTCTGCGATTCCCAACTGATCGAACATTTCAGTCATTTTTGGGGCGGTGATAAACAGACAGTTCATCAGATTTACTGTGATGTTTTAACCAATCTTCTTTACTCGTTAAAAGGATAAGGTAAGAATTATTGGTAGATTTTTGTTTGAATTCGGCATATAAAAGGGATCGATCACTGCTTTCTATACTGGCTCTCGGGGAATTTGCCTTGAGCGTATAAAAACAGCCAGTCCTCTCGTAGCAATCAATATCTCTATACCATTTGCTCCGCACAGTATAGCACTTCATAGGTCTCCTTTTTCCAATCCTACAGGCTATAGACACACAAGCATAGTGTGCATACAAAAACACCCTAGTCTATTAATTAAGTAATTTTATAATCTTGCAGTAAAATGTTCTGTTGTTACAGCATCAATCATCACCTAATTCTGACCTCTTTAGCACCCGCCCATGAACAACAGGACTGCTGGGGCCCGTTCCTAGAAACCGTCATAAGTCTAACTTCTTGACTATCCCATTGAAACGTGTGTTATAAAATTAACACGCGTTTCAATGGGATAGTCAAGAAGTTAGACTTATGACGGTTTCTAGGAACGGGCCCCTGACTTCTAGTAATGATCTCGAGGTGTGGCTTCTCCCGGAGCTGCCCCAGCCTAAACACAGTAGATACTCTCCCTACTACAACTGACTACAGACTGACTATATAATAATGAGCTTGGTCAGCCAAGCTTGTTACATACCGTATTACAAAGAAAACACCTAAGTGCATGCCTAGCAATGCAATATCTATGGGCCTGTTTCCTTAGGTATTTCAATTATGCATACTTATAAATCTCTCTGGAAACCTTAGTTACTATTCAATGCACCTGCTATGCAAAGTGGTGTCTGTATGGAAGGAATCCACTTAGCATACATTAGTTGTTGCTATGTCTGGCAAGCTCTCGACTGTCAAAAGCAACTTTTGTTCTATAAATAGTAAACAATTCTATTGAATTTGAGTCAGAATAGGTCGATGCACTGCACACAAACCTAGTGTGTGATAATCATAATAACAAAGCTTACCCTGGCATAGTCTTTATTCCTCAGACTCCAACCAAAATGACTATCGGTATGAGCAAGAATTGTCACACATTTTGTTTCCTCCTTGTCTAGTTTGACTAATTTTTCCAATAGGCCATTTTCGTAATGTAACCAAATATTGAATGCATATGTCTTTGTGTAGTGCCTCAATACATATTATTTCATTCACCTGAAAATAATAAAAGTATTTCAATAGACAGAATCTGAATTACATACATTAGTTGTTGCCAGGTTGGACAAACATTATGGCTTGAACTACCTAGCAACACTTAATATACGCAGTTTGCATTCTGACTATTGAAATACTATTATTCTTATATCAGTGAATGAAATAGCTTGTATTGAGGCACTTCACAAAAACTTATGCATTAAATTTGGTTACATTACGAAAATGGCCTATTGCTGTGCATATGCAATCAGATAGGTATTTTGATGCAGTTACTTAATTGGCGGTCCTAGATTTGAAATGAAGTCAATTAATGAGCTTGTGCCCTTTGGTTAGAGGCATTTAGTCCCTAATTACTAAATCCCTTGAAATAAGTTAATTCAGGGAGTGGCATAGCTATAACTGCTCCCCCCTAACCGAATTATAATAATAAAAAAGGGGAAATATAAAGTAAATATTTAATAAACAAAAGAGAGAAATTAAAGGAGAAGTGGAGGATAATGTATAACAAAAAAGTGATAGGACTCTCCAACATGCCCCCCCCCCCCCTCCTCATAAACCACCGGCCCTTCTAATCCCTATTTCATACACCTATTAAGATCGGTAAAATCAGAGGCAGCTCAAGGGGGGGGGGTTTAATCCCGGCCCCCCCACTCAGTGTTATTTAGGGTACGCATATGCGTGTTCCAACCGACCCCCCCCCCCTTTTCAGCAAAAGTCCGGTGTGTAAAGTCAATACGGCTCGACCTTTTTCTTTTGTATACAAGCCTTTTTCAGCACCCCCCCTTTTCAGCAAAAGTCCGGTGTGTAAAGTCAATACGGGTCGACCTTTTTCTTTTGTTACGAAAAGGACATTTTGGCAACACGCATGCGGTCCGTTCGTTCTCGGAGTGGGGGGGCCGGGGGTTTAATCCCCCCAAATTCTAATAAGCAGACAAAAAGAAGTGGGTCCAGACCCATATGCCCCCCCCCCCCCCCCCTTTGCCCATAGATCTGCCACTGCAACCCAAATGTGAGAGGGTTCCTAAACTCCTGGACACATGCCACGCCACTGTTAGTGGGTATGCACAAAAATCAAATTCAATCTATATTTAAAGAAGGCTCACCATTTGGAACTTGAGAAAGACTTGTGTACCAGGAGACAGGAATACCCCCCTTGACCGATGCTGACCTGTACGGTATGCCATCTACGATCCCACCACTGACCTCCTCCTTTAACCTCTGGTGGTGACCTGTGAGTGTCTTGTGCTGGACATCACTCATGCCAGGACTCACTTCGACAAGATGAAGGCTCAGGGTGTCCAGGGGAAGCTGAGGAAACTGCTTGAAGACCTGGGGGGCATTTCACAAAACTTGTTATCAGTGACAAATGACAGTTTTTGTTTATATAAGCTACTGAAATTCTTGCTTCATATTGGTTGTCAACAGATTTGTCACTGATTTTTTACATTTAACATTGAAAATAGCTTTGTGAAATGGGTCCCTGTACTGAGAAATGATTTGTTGACACATAGCATGAAATTGGTGATTACTTGCTATTATCATACTTGATGTACATTTAAAAAATACATATACAAAATACTGTGATTGGAAACAGACAAAATCTATTTTTTTAATTTGATAGTGTGGTGGTGATCTCATTGTTGGAAGAAATTTTCTCTCCTGCTTGTGACAAAATGAGGGCTTCAATTTTAACTCCTAGGGAGAAAAACATTTGTTTAATTTTCTAATTTTACGCGTACCTTCATAAACTCATCTTGCTGCTACAAATACATTTTGAGACAAGTTTTTTGAGGGCTCGCTAATCCCTGGTAGGGGCTTTAAAGTGTACCAATCACAAATACACACACCATGCAACAATTAATTTGCACTGTATGCAAGGGGTTCCATCTCGGTATACAATTCAAAATATAAAATTCAAATGTATTTTACTTTAAATACACTTTTAGTAAAAACTCTCTCTCAATAAAAGCAACTACCGGTAGGGATTAGATTAATAGGACTTGCCTTGAATAAATACAAATTCTGACTTGGGTTCCAATCCAAGCTCGGGGTCTTATGTTATCCTTCATTTTCTCAAAAAATGCAAGATTTTGATTTCATACATTCTATCTGTACACAAACTATTTTTTCAGGTGACTGGTATACTTTATATACATCTCCTTAGAAATCTAGCCATCTGATTGGAGTCGTGATTTTAGCCATTCCCGTAAAGAAACGAACAATACCAGTACAGGTAAATAGTTCATGAGTGAGATTCCCGCAAAAATCCGGGTACTGGGAAAATAGTAAATTTGCTGCGATCCCCATTGGTTTACGTATTAAAACTTACTTGGTGCGAGCGCGGATACCATACAGTGCTTTTTGTCTGCAATTCCAAAATGATTGTAACATTCAGTCATTGTCATTGTCATTGTCAGTCATATTTCCAGTGAAGATTAACAGACAGTGTCTCAGATTTTCCATGATGCTTTAACGAATCTTCACTCAAGAAAAGGATAAGGTAAGAATTCTTGGTAGATTTTTGTGACAATTCGGTATATGAAAGACATATCAGCTGCTTTAATATTTGAGGCCTGGCTGTTGGCTCTCGGGGAGCTTGAGCCTATAAAACAGCCAGAGCTCTCAAAACAACCGATATATCGATATTATCAAATATCCTTACCCTGAGTACGTCATCAGCTAGAGTGCCTCTTCCAGGACCGAGCTCCACCAGCTGCAGTGGTCTAGGGCATCCTAGTCTAGACCATTCATGGATGATCCACAATGCTATCAACTACAAGAAAGAGAAAACAGAAGGGATGTTAGGCAATTTGGAAAGGCTTTTTGTTTACTTATGCATAAGATATGGCATTCATTGTGAGGTTTGTTTTGGAATCCTTAAATTAATAAGACATATACTTTTACCGTTTTCACACCTGGTTCAGATAACCCGGCTATATATCCTTAACCCGAGATAAGAAGTTATGTCTTCACACCTGGTAAATTAACCCGGGTTCACATCTAGCCCGGGCTTTAAAGGCCCACTGTACTACTTGTAGCTACTTGCGCCCTCTATATAACAAACCATACCTAATCGGTGACCATTGGTCCCCCATGATCCTCTTTTTCTTATGTTAACTGAGAGCTGAGTTGATGAGATAACCACCTGTCCAGTGACCTTGCAGGGCAGTATAATCCCTCCTGGAAACTATGGCAGATACGCTTTAAAACGTTGCCTGTTTTCACACCTGCTTTGCCATAGCCCAGGACTATCAGAATATTCAGAAGATTGACATGGCCAATCCTGTGCGCATGCGCAGTGCAGTTCTACGACTCCACAACCGGAAGTTGACAGTCAACTTCGTTCTTCAAAATGATGCGCCATAGTTCTAATACGATTACAAAGGAAAGATCTGTGCGTTGAATTGACAGCATACACACACGTGTACGTTTTCACAAGCCTGATAGGTATTTAGAGCTGCACTGATTGAATGTACACACGTACATAAAATGTATCTCCTGCTACTACGAAAAACACACGCTTCGATCTTTGCTGTTGTCATTGGTGACGGTTCATATTCTTGAATAATTATACGTGGACCACCGTTCGAAAGATATCCTAGGCTATCGGCTCATGCTTTCACACCTGACAGGTTAGCGCCGCAATTGCCGTGCTAACCCTACTCGACAGTAGGGCCAGCTTAGCCCAGGAATTTGCGGTGCTAACCCACTTTCGAAAAACCAGGTGTGAACACAGACATTTCTGTAATGACTTTCTTCCAAATTGACATAAGAATGAGAAAGTACAAAATACACATATTTATATAAATGTAAGAGCAAAAAGCTAAGAATAATTGGGCCGATTTGAGGTGAATAAAGCTGATTAGTGTAGACCCTTGGAAAATTCTGAACCTCTGTGGAATTAGTGAAACAAAGAAATAAACTACTTCGCTTAATACCTCTCCAAACATCTGACTGATCTCTGGTGAAGTAATGAAGTCTCCTCTCTCGCCAAATACATCTCCTTGCATGTAGTAACCCTAGAGAATATAGAAAGGAATAGTGTTGATGGTGATACTTATTTCCAGTGAAGAAAAAGAAAGGGTGTAAATACAAAACCTTTTGAATGAGAATTGATGAATTTTTGTTTGCAATTTGGTTTTAAGTGTGGGTCATCTTTTAAATTTCACCGACACCTATGCTGATTGCACCAAATGTATACTAGGAACAGAAATAACATATTTGCAAGGAAAATATGCACAAGTGCGGAAATAATGACACTGCAAACAGAGTATGCAATATGGGTATGGGCAGGGCCCCAAGACCATATATTGTCCGTTGAGCTGTGACACACTTCATGACACATGCATGCACTAGAGACCTGGCAGAGGTCAACAACATGGCTCTCACTTTTGCTAGATATTGGGGAAACAGTACACTGTGATGGCTTAAAATGTTGACGGTGAGTGATATAAAGCCTCATCTCACACAATTTATTAAAGCATACATAACTTGATTTCCTTTTAGAATTTTTGAGCAGAAACAGGCTCTGCTGTGAGAGGTTTACAATCAGCTTTGACCAGTTACGGGCCTAAAACGGTTATTACTGCTATTAACAGATTATTGCTAGTCTATAACAACTCCTGCTCAATACAGCTTATAATGAATATGGCACAAGTTTCTGTTATAAATTGCATCAAGCCTATCTTATCCTAAACTTTCACATAAAAAAAAAAGAATCAATCTCTTCATGCATACCCCGACAGGACTTGTAAGGACTTCTTTCATATAGTCTGCTACTGTGATGGCACCTAACGTACGGATGCGCTGCTTGAGCCCCTCCATTACCACATTCTCCTTTGCAACTGCTGCACTGCTACCATGGCAACGTGTACATGTTGTCCTCCAATGCCGAGACAAGCGTAGTCTTGGTAACAAAGGTTCACTTGCCTTTTGAATAATACCTAAAATGACATAAACCATATTCATACCACTTAGGAAAGAAGAAAATGTATCAAAATTAGTTGAAGAAATGAAAAAAACCTATCTGTTGTAAAATAAGAAAATTTTGCATACAAAACAAACATTTTATATCACAAAATGTTCAATTTAAACAAATTGCCAAGTTGAGATTCAAAGAGAGTTGGATTGATCTTTAAGGTTGCACAGTTTTCCACATAGAAAAAAAAAGCAATTTCAATGGAGGGGGAGGGTATAGTTGAAATCTAGGAGAGCTGTAATTTGGTCATACAGTACTACATTAACTGCTAAGGTTGCATTGGTATTTAAGACTGTTTTTAAGTCAAAAAGCAGCCCATACATCTTTAGATTTATGCCAGTAGAATTGCTGGCATAACTACAAAGGCAAGCATACAGGTGTAAATTACAGAACCTTTGAATTCAAACCCTGTTTGTATGATATCCTGTGAATGCAAAATTACCAGATCCTGAAGAAATGTATATAGTTATGAGAGGAATCAAAGCGACCAAGCTTTAGAAAATTAAACTCTGCTTAAACACTACATCTTCAGCACTTTACCCTAGATTAGGGGCACATATAATCCCATAAGACCATTCTCTCTTTATTTTCTTCTCATTCAATTTTTACTTTTGCTTTTTTTGCTCCTCTACAAGTGCTGTCTAAAGGATGTGTAATTGGATTCACGGCAAACTGCTGCACAATACAATTGCATACCGTACCGGCGGTGTGGTGCAGGCACGCGCGACCGTGATGAATTGCTTAGATTAATTTAATAATTATCGAGATTACAGTCGCTAACTTAAGGCACGCATGTGCATTAAATGCGATTTTATTGTGCAGCAGTTTGCCGTGTATCCTGTGAGAAAGTGTATATTTTAAGTCTTTGTTTTTTAGGAAAAATACTCAAAAAAAGATAAGAAAATTGACACAAAACAGGTAACAAAACGACTTTTAACTCATGACTAGTGCTGTAGTCAAACGTTTAACCGTCCGGTATCCGACCGCCCATGGCGGATTCCGTTTTCAATTTGACGGTTTCGTTTTCCCTTATTTTTTTTTATTTTTTTTTTTTTTTTTTTATATATATTTTTTTTTTTTTTTTTTTTTTTTTTTTTTAAAGTTTCAATTTATGCCCCTCCACCTGGCACTATGCCTGGCAATATCTCCCAGCACTCCAAATTGTCTGTCATCTTGGTTTGAAAATAATCTTTGTAATAGATCTCAATATGTACTTTATAATAATAATTCATCCAACTTTTACACAAGGTTCTATCCTAGGTCCTCTACTGTTTTTAATTTACATTAATGATCTTACACATTCTTCTAAAAACGACATTGTTACTATTATTTGTGAAAAGTTCACAAGCACAAATCGGCGCCTTCAAATGCACCTCGCAGTTAAATGAAAGTCCTTCCCGCTTTTTCACACGGACCTGGCTTGCTGCCGACAGAGTCGGTCAAATTTTTTTTTTTTTTTTTTTAAATATTTTTAACCGTTTAACCGAAAACCGTCCGGTTTTGACAGGCGGTTAAACGGAATTGAAGATATCCGTGATGTTATAGCACTACTCATGACCATCATTTAAACAATTAATGAAGATTTAGTTGATTTTTGGTATGTTTTATTTTTAGTAGGTTATCTCCACGCCGGAGTTACGGGTCAAAGTATGGATATGATTCTGAATTAGCGCCAAAACAAGTCAATTTTAATCTAATGCTACAGACCTAATTTTCCTATTTTCATACCTAATTTGAGGATAATGTACATAAAAGTACCCATTTTGAGGATAATAAGGCCATAAGTAGTAGGCGCTAGTGTACTTTTGTATCCATTTTTACCAGTAACTCTGGCGTGAAGTTCGATAGCCTAAGCTACATAAACATACAAAAAATCAACTAAATCTTCATCAATTGTTCAAATAATGGTCATGATTTAAAATTGCATACCGACCAATGAAAGGGTGCGGGCGGGCCCCGCATGCGTGAATGCAATTGTGCATGTATGCAATTGTATTGTAATTGTGCAGCGGTTTGCCGTGAAACCTGTGAGAAAGTGTTTATTTTGTCTTCGTTTTTAGGAAAAATTCTCCCCCCAAAAAATTAAAATTGACACAAAAAGGCAAGAAATAGAGTCTATAACGACTTTATAACATGACCTTTATTTGAAAAATTGATGAAGATTAAGTTGATTTTTTGTAATGTTTCAGTAGGGTATCTGAACGCCGGAGTTACGGGTCAAAACTGGATACGAAAGTAATTAGCTAGTGTCACTAGAGGTCTAGCTAATTTATTTAGCTACTTGTAAAAGTTAGATCTACATCATTCATGACTCAAGTCAGACATGAGTCATGACATAGAATCTAGAATCTAGAATCTAACACTGTGTAACAGTTGTCAGGTTGTTAGAATCTAGAATCTAGAATCTAGATCTAGATAGAATTGTCTAAATATAACTGCGATCTCACCAACTCTATTAACAAAGTCCCTGTAACCTCTGGCGACCTGTTGTCGGAAAGCTATAGACCTAAACATGATTTTCGCTGCCTGAAAGTGAAAATAATGTCAGTTCCTCTTCTTCTGCATTATTGATGTCAACAACAACATAGCACACAGCATGCACAGTCAACGGTAAAACTAAGCCCCGCCCCTCTACCAGCCAAATGTGTTAGTCTTTCACATGTACTACTGCATTGTAAATAGAAAGATAGAAGTTGACAAAATTCAGCATACATGTAAACCTGTCTTATTTTTGATGATTAAATTTGTTTTTTTAATGAAACAAAGGAAGTTAAGCCGAAACAAATAGGTTATAAATCATTATACGGCAAACTACAGTTACATTTTACATCATTTCACTTCGCTTATTAATTCCTTGGACTCGAAGAAAAACTAATTCTTTGTCTTACAGCTAACAAGATGGCTGCGCCCTGTGATCAATGGAATTCCAGAGAGTTGATTCCTCCACCCACTAATTTCCTGAGAATTAACTTAACAAGATTGAAAGATGGTAATAAATAGCATTTTTATTCATTTAGTGGTTTATTTTATTACATGTTATGTAAGGTTACAGGACGAATGCTTGTGAACTATTTTGCATTTATAAATCATGAAATGCAAGTCCCACATGTTGATTTTTGTGTTCGTGAAACTAAAGTAGATCTAAATTGTGTAAGTTATGAATTATGCCTTTGAGCTTTGTGGAATATATGAAAGCTCTTTAAACTTTTAACTTTGGTAATGAATCTCAATAGTAGACTCAATCATTGCATTGAAGTTATGATGTGACGTAAGCAGCCATCTTTCCACTGTTTAGTAGGGGAGCTGCTGGTCCGAGAATATGGTAAGGATCGTCTCCGTAAACACGGACCGATGCGTCCTAAAAAATAAGGATCGTACACATTTTCGCAGACATTTCATATTGTTGATCGGCGCGTTGGCAATTTCTTGATTTTCTTGATGCATTTTACATTGACTGTGAACAGAGACTGTCACATTATGAGCGATAAATCCTCTGGAAGACGGACAACCCATAAAAGTACCGTAAATCTCCGTGTATATGGCGCACTTTTTTTCCGTCGGCAAAAATCAAAAGTCGGGGGTGCGCCGTATACACAGGTACAGGATATTTTGAGTCCTCAAAATGCCACCTTTTAGTGGTTTTCGAAAATCTCTGTGTCTCAACATGAATTACATAATGCAAATAAAGAATAGGATCTACTATTTGAAGTTAAACTACGTTCCTAATTTGAAGGGAAGAGAGTTTTTTTTTTGTTTTTTTTTTCAGTCACGATAAATTATGCCCCTTCACAAGGCACTTTGCTGGCCGAAGCTCTCCCATGTCTTCAGCTCACTCACCTGTATCATGCAGCTCACTCACTCAAGCAACTCACGAAAACTAGCCTGTCCAAATTTCTGTTTGGACTCGCGAGGACATTTTTTCTGTCATCTTTAGTTTTAAAAACAACATTGTTACTAAGTCTAACTTAGTTCACACACACTTCAACTGTGCCTCGTAATAAAATGAAAGTATTTTCGAACACTGAAATGAGCCGATCTGATCTGGTTAACAAAAAAGCCAAAACAGCCCAAAAAGCTTTTGTGTGGCTTTTTTGACTTTTTGTTAACCAGATCAGAACGGCTCTCATTTCAGTGTTAAAAATACTTTCATTTTATTACGAGGCACAGTTGAAGTGCTTGTGAACTAAGTAAGACCTAGTAATAATGTTGTTTTTTTTAACTAAAGATGACAGAATTTTTTTTTGCAGAATTTTTTTTCCCCGATTTTTTTTTTTTCAAGAATTTTTTTCCCTGATTTTTTTTTTTTTTTTTTTTTGTTTTGGTCTTCAAAATAGGGGTGCGCCTTATACACGGAGATTTACGGTAGACAGTGCACGGAATCCATTTGTCACATCGCCAGCAGGCGGTTCGGCAACCCGAAAACCCGCAGAGCGCCTTATTTTTTAGGATGCATTTTGTCCGCGTTTATGAGGACGATCCTCATTCTCGAACCATCGCCCCTACTGTTTACTTATTGGTAGTTTATGTTTATCTATAAAATTTAACCGTAATATTCAAGCTAAGTAAACTAATGACTAATCTGTTATCATGACTGTAGGCCTAATGTTGACGGGCCAACCACATGTGTTGAGCTGCAACCCGAGTCGGCAGCGCATTTTGCAGGTTTTAAGAAGTAATTTCTGGCTCCACAATGCACTTCAAAAGAGCCCTGAGTTTTGAAGAATTTCATTTCTTGACATCTTCATCATTACCTTTGCAAGTTTGCATAATCATTATCAGTAGAAAATAGAGGCAGTCATGAGTATGTCACTATCTCCTATTTGTTAAGGTATTCTCCAATGTTGGGAGACTTTTGTCAAGATTTTTGGTAGCTCATTATCTGGGAGACTCCTACTTGGGAAAAAATGTACTAACTTCCTTTACTTGCATTTGCTGCAATGAAATAAACTTGGCTAAAAAATAAAGATATTAAGAGCAGATCCCTAATAAAAAATTACCCCCTTTTTTACTGTCTACTTAAAGAATTCACCTCCTGCCTTTGTTTTCAATCATAACAGTTTTGTTATGATCCACATGCTAAACCAATTGCTGTCTGACCTCAGAGAGGACAAAAATTTGCTGGGATAAATGGCCTTGTTGTTGATGTTATTTCCTTTGTATGCTAAATTTCCAATATTGGAGATGGTCTCAAAAATAAATATGTAATTGTAGAGAATCTATCCAGTACTAGACTTTAAAAATCTGGACTTAGTCAGAGCCTGCCTTAAAGGGATCGTTTAACAATGTTAAATCTGAGATACACGGTCCTACATGTTACCAGTGTCTGTGATATGGTGTAATATTGAAGCCCTAAAAAAATTGCGCTTCAAAATGATCAAGAAGTGCCTCAAAAAGTAAAAATCTTTGAGTGACCGGTTTTACCATACTCGTTTTCCCCAATAGACTGTAGTGTTATGAAAACCGTTCCAATCATTAATATCTTGATAATCAGGTGATCGGCTTGTAAAAGTCATGGAGTTCCTGACTGACCTAAAGGTTTATAATTATCATTGCAGCATGAGCTAAATCAAGGATTATTTCTAAAGGATCTAAGACAAAGTTACCGGATCCCTTTAAGTTAATATAGGGCTTGGTGATTTGTGAAATAAGATACTTGTATCAATATTACACAGTGTATTTTTCTATAAACCATCAAGTCATTGAGGCTAAGTGAGAGCACTCATTGGTCTAACATGTGCAAGTGTTACATTACATATCCGACAAAATATACTTTTTATATCATAAAAATGTTCACTCCAAACTTTTCATGCTCAATTTGCCTAAAGTGTAATTGGTTATTTGAATTAACATCTAAAATATTTATCTTTCATGATTGAAATTCAATAACTGGCCATTAAAATCATTATTTTATTTATTTCTCCTTTTTTAGGTGAGCATTCACCCTCCAATGATTGTTTGAAAGCTACATTACATTCCATTTACAATGGCAAGGATCTCAATGGTTCACTGCTGAAAGGGGAGCTAGTCACACTCTCTCGTTTCCTCTACAAAAATAAGAATTCCCAAAGGAGCTGGAAATTATATGGACTACTTGTGAAGGTAATTATAACAGTCTGAAAACTAGAAATTGAATTTAAATTGTAAAAGAGAAACCCGCTAACATTGTAATATAAAAATATAAATGAAAATCTAATGAACAGAAAAGTTGCTAAGACATAAATGCGCAAACAATGGACAACAAATTGTAATTTATAGGAATGTAATATCATCAGCAGCATAACAGAGCACATTTTCTTCCTGAAAATGGGTAGATTGAATCCAGTCTATATCACAAGGCCATTGCCAAATAGTACCCATTTTGCATCACAGTTGTTTACTTTGTATGCTTACACCAAACAATGTAGGTAGAAGTTACAATGGATTTGTATGCATGATTGTGTAATACCTCAGACACACCAACGAGACTGACATGAGACCAAACAAACAAATACATTACCCCCAGTGGCCGAAATTCAGTCAGTTTGGAGTCGGTGTTAGGTCAGTTTTGCGGTGTGACTAAGGTATTATTAGTGATGTGAATAAGGTTTTGTTTGTAGTTTGTACATGTAATTTCTAAATTTGCCTGTCAGAAATATGTGGTATTCCTTGTGACATCACTCTGACATATTCTATATCACATTATTACAGTTGAAGAAATGTCTGGAAAGATTAGCAGAGACTACAATACACTCGTATGCAGGAACTATGCTCTCAGCTTGGGATAGGTAAGTTCACCAAGTACAGAGGCATAGCTACAAAAGGCACAGGGGATGGGTGCTCCCCTCCCCCTAAACAAATGGCCCCCAAAAAACAACGGACACACAAAGGGGAAAGGAAATGTGAAAAGTAAATACCGGTACTATGACCCATTGCACATCCACAACCCACCCCCTCATATTTGCCAGCACGACATCAGTGTGTCTGGACCCATGCTATGGCACTAGCTAAATAGGGTATCTGGCACATTCAAAGCTTTGGTACTGGATTTAATAGAGGGTGAGAAGTATAGGATACACAATTTTGAATTGAACTATGTTGTAATCTTCCATTAATATTATTTAAAGTAGGAATATGATTTTATTTTTATGTAAAAATACATCCAACCCACATATTTGTTAATGCTTAATATATTACTCATATATTTGTTAGTTAAAGGTTTGTTTTTCTCTCTCTCTCTCTCTGTTTTTACTCTGAAACTCTCTATGTTCCTCTATGGTTTTCTCTGTCAATATCTCCTACTTCTCCCTCTCTTCCTCTCTATCTTCTTCTTGCCATCTTTCCTCACCCCCCCCCCCCCCCTCATATCCTTTCTCATTTCTGCCTCATAGTTCCCTTGAGCCATCGACCCCTATAACCAGTCTTCCTAGTCGGCAGATGCTGGAGTACTTATGTGTGAGTCTCCAAGGATGTGCCAAGCTCTGTATCTTCCTAGCATCCCTGTGTGAGCAAGCTGCACTGTATCCTTTATTATCATCATGGTGGTAATAAAAATAATAATAATTCTTGTTCACCAAGGCTAGCCTCATCAGTAATTATCCCCTCGCCGACGAAGTCGGAGGGGATATAGAAACGCCGCCGTCCGTCCTTCCGTCCTTCCTTCCGTCCTTCCTTCTGTCCATCAGTCCGTAACAAATTTGGTTTCCGATCGATAACTTCAGTAATGTTTGACGGATTTTAATGAAGTTTGATATGAAGGTACATGATAACAAAATACAGGCCAAGTTCGATTTTGGAGTATGTAGGTCAAAGGTCATAGCTCATTAAATATGCGAAAAATACACATCTGGTTTCCGTTCGATAACTTCAGTAATGTTTGACAGATTTTAATGAAGTTTGATGTAAAGGTACACGATATCAAAAAACAGGCTATGTTCGATTTTGGAATACGTAGGTCAAAGGTCATAGCTCATTAAATATGCGAAAAAAAACACATGTGGTTTCCGATCGATAACTTCAGTAATGTTTGACGGATTTTAATAAAATTTTATATGAAGGTTCATGGTATCAAAACACAGCCTAAGTTCGATTTCGGAGTATGTAGGTCAAAGGTCATAGCCATTAAATATGCGAATCTGGTTTCCATTCGATAACTTGAGTAATGTTAGTCAAATTGTAATGAAATTTGATATGAAGGTACATGGTATCAAAATACATGTACAGCCTAAGTTCGATTTCCGAGTATGTAGGTCAAAGGTAAAAGGTCATAGCTCATTAATAGTGCAAAAAAACCTAATTATATATGTGAAATTGTGGTTAATTTCCTTGCCTATTAATAGTATATAATAGTATAGTCCAATGTTCTGATGTATATAGGCCATTTGTACCCTTGCGAGGGGATGCTACGCTTTGCGTTGATTTGTTAATACTGTTTTGCCTGAGGGCCATGCAATTGCATCATTACCCTGGCTTTAGCCAAGCTGCCATGAAAAGGCGCTCAAGCATTCAAGGAATGTCTTCCTACCCGGTACCCATTTACCTCACCTGGGTGGAGCATGGCAAATGTAGATTAATGTCTTGTCACAAGACATTAGTGCTGCTACAGGGATTCAAACCCTGAACCTCGTGATTCACGATCCAGAGACTTATCCTCTGGACCACTCTGAAAATGATTTTCTTAACCTTGTGATAAACAGCATCATGATAGAGACTATACATAGTGGGATGTTCCTGAGCAGCAACCTGGTCTTCCTGGCTATCGTCAGTCGTGTCAGGTGGGTGACCCGACATCTGGGCCCTGTTTCATAAAACTTGATATTAACAACAAGTTACAAGCTACTGTTATAAGCTACTGAAATCATGGCACCTGATTGGCTGAGAGCAAATTTGTCATAGAAATTTAGCTAATTTGTTATAGATAAAAAGTTTTATGAAACAGTCCCCTGCTCATGCGACAAGTGCTCCAGCTTTTATTTCGTCGCAGACATAGATCAGGGTTAGGGTTAGGAATGCAATTTGGTTTTAGGTTGGGTTTTGGGCGTAGGGTTAGTGTTAGGTCTAGGGCTGATGTTTGGAATTTGGTTAGGTTAGGAAATTGATGCAAAGCACTTGTGACAAGAGCAGGTTTCATTCAACTGTCAGGTGAGATTACATTTTGTATTACCCTGTATATCCTCATCCCAGGCTAGTGTACATATATATATATATATATATATATATACCATACTACCATACTGTATACATTAATTTACTTACATGTATTTACATATTGGTCTAGTTAATTTAATGACACAAATAACTAATGAATTATCTATGGTTTCCTATCAGTTGAAAGATGGTAAGCACTTTATAAGTACCGTTTTTGTTATTATATTATTATTATTATCATTTTGAAAGACGGCATATTGCTGTGATATAATTTGCTTCTTGTTTCATCAGGCCTTGCTGACCGATAACGTTTTCTCAGTATCATTTTCTGAACATGTCAAAACTTCTAGAGTGGCCTAGTATCTAGAGAAGATTCATTAATTGGTAAAACGTTATGACAAATACATATTACTTGTAAATAACATACTATTGGGTGTGCCGGGAGGATAGAATGGCTTGATTGTGTAACATCAAGTCCACTTCCTGACATTATAGCAAACGTCTCTTTTCTTCTGTTCATCCCTTTGCAGAGTCTTGATTTGTAATTTCTCCAAATCGGCAGTGGGATGGTATGATAATCTTATAACAGTGAGGTCTTCTTTGCCCTCTACAAATTCTGAATGGGTAAGCTGTGCATCTCAAATTTAGCCATCTGTCCATTAGCTCATTTTCATTAGATAGAATAGATGATACTTTTTTTTAAAGAAAGATTAGTATTTTACTTGGCATACATTTCATACACCTGATGAAATGTCATCAGGCACGTTAGCTATAGAGTTGGACCTACAAATAACTAGACTTGTCTTGACACAATGATGGTAATCACACATTTATAAATAGGGATTGTAGTAAAGAATTGGTTAATATTCTCCTGTCTAATCCATATCATGCTATTTATTTTTAAAAACTATGATCTTCATGAACCATTGTGAGTGAGTTTAGGTTAGTAAGGAATTGAGACTTTAGAAAAGATCATTCTGTGTAATTTAACTGTCCTTTATATATATTATTACTTTCATAATCCTTCTGACTTATTTGTCTTTATAAGAGCAGACATTGCTTGGTATCATTATTTCATGTCTATATTGATCTTTGTGTAATAACGTGCTGGGATTGGGAAAATTGATATCCATATCTTGATTGCTTCACTACACAGCTTCTCAAAGACACCCAGCTTCCCTCATCCCTGATAGAATGGCTAGGAGACGAGGCTTCAAGACTCGCCTTAGATGTCACAAGGTATCCCACTATATTTCTTTTCGTAGAAGAGGACACTACATAGAGCTCTAGAAATAATCATGCACATATAGTGCCTTGACAGTATCATAATATTAGGCCGTAACTGATTTGTGTAAGAGAAATGTTGGACTAGTTTTAGTAGTCCATTAAACTTTAGTTGAGGACGTCTTTTATTTCATGTGCAATTCATGCTTATCTTGTTTACACAATAATTTCCTGTCATATTATTCAAATTGTAAAACACATAGCCAGGTGAAACATGGCATGTAAAACACAGAGCATAGCATTCACAAGTCTACCACTTGGTATTTTTGCTTATGTATATCTCATGTTAATTTTGGCTAGGCCAAAAGAAAGGGGGGAAAAAGAAGAAAATCAGTAATCAATAATCACTCCTATTTTATATCATTGCATTGAATTAATTCGCAGAATAAACATGCTCTAATAACGCTGTAATGTTCATATTGGTAGCTCAAAGAATGCTTCTGATGTCAGTCTGCTGGACAGGCTCTTCAATACTAGTCTAGAGGTCAGTATGGACCCGGGAGACGGAGGAGAGAGGAAGGTCACTGCAGTCGGTCAGCTATCAACAAATACAGCTGCAACATTACCAGATCTTGGAGGTAAATTTGTCAACTGTTGGGAAGGGCGATTCTGTACGATGTATCCCATACAACGTATGACTTTTATAGTACCCCTCCGGACAACAACTGCTCAAATGATTCCTCTGGGACATCAAGTTATTTCATTAACAAAAATGAAAATATCTTGATGTGATGATTGAGTGATGATGGTTTTTCTGGTATCACTATCATTATTCCATAGTCATGTCATATCGAGAGGTTTTTTCCACACATTTCTATAAATGTCATTCCATTTAAATTTTTGTTTTGGTATCCAATAACTTGAAGCAGCCACATTGCCTATAATTCAAGAGGAAATAGGAATTACATTCTACCTAAATGCTAAAACACATTTGGCTCTGATCCAGGAGATTCATTACCATACTCTTAACCAGAGATTCATTGAACCTACGTTCGTTCATGTGTACTTTCTTCTGATTAACCCATCAAGGACTAAGTCCAATTTAACTTAATACGTTGCCAATGGAGAAGCGTGTTGGGTGACATTTCATTGTCACCAATGGGTTAAAGAGGTGATGTATGTTTGTAGTGTATCAGAGCAGAGGGGCAAAGAATAGCTAAGTATTGATTTCTGAACCTCACAGTATTGATTTTGTGGTTTTAAAACTTCAGAAACGCCATTAATTCACTTCTAATTTACGACTGTTTTGTGAGGTCAAAGGGTACATTGATTATTTGACAGGGTGAAATAACAGCCAATAAAACAAACAGATAAACCTGTCCGATGAACTAGGATAGCGTGCCACAGGAAATCCTTTTCAGCATGCCAACATAATTAAAAGGGAGGATATTA
>JAVYIG010014857.1:0-39121 GCA_035222895.1 Strongylocentrotus droebachiensis | reverse complement strand
GCATTACCCCAGACAAGAATACCATAATTAAGGTACGGATATACAATTGCATAATAAATCATTTTAAAATCTCCTTTGGAAATGATCTTAAACTAGTGCTGTAACCAAACGTTTAACCGTCCGGTATCCGACCGCCGATGGCGGATTCCGTTTTCAATTGGACGGTTTCGGTTAAACGAAAAAAAAAAAAAAAAAAAAAAAAAAAAAAAAAAAAAAAAAAAAAAAAAATCGTTTTTTTTTTTTTTTTTTTTTTAAAGTTTCGATTTATGCCCCTCCACCTGGCAATGTCTCCCAGCTCAGTAATCTGTTTTTTGACTCACCACTCCGAAACTAAAACAACACTCCAATTTGTCTGTCATCTTCAATATGTACTTTATAATAAAAATTCATCCAACTTTTACACATGGCGTACCACAAGGTTCTATCCTAGGTCCTCTACTGTTTTTTTATTTACATTAATGATCTTACACATTCTTCTAAAAACGACATTGTTACTATTATTTGTGACAAGTTCACAAGCACAAATCAGCGCCTTCAAATGCACCTCGCAGTTAAATGAAAGTCCTGGCTTGCTGCCGACAAAAAAAAAAAAAAAAAAAAAAAAAAAAAAAAAAAAAAAAAAAAAATCGTTTTTTTTTTTTTTTTTTTAATTTAATTTTTTATTCGTTTAACCGAAAACCGTCCGGTTTTGACTGGCGGTTAAACGGAATTGGAGATATCCGTGATATTACAGCACTATCTTAAACAATACATTATTCCTATATTTTTTGCCAGCTTATTGCACAGACTATCAATGTGATTTTTCCATGTAAGTTTATGATCTATTGTAATGCCTAAAAATTTTACTGACGTTACACACTTAATATCTGTATTGCACACTCTAATTGAAAGATAATCTGGTATCAATAAATTACTAAACATAATATAACTGGTTTTTGCTACATTGATTATCATTTTATTTGCGTAAAACCACTCAGATATTAATTCAAGTTCAGAATTGAATAGATTATGTAAGTCCTGATAGTTAGGATGAGATAAAAACAGACTGGTGTCGTCAGCAAACATAATACAATGTAATAATTTAGATACTTTACTAAGGTCATTTATAAATAAAAGAAACAACAGTGGTCCTAAGATAGAACCCTGTGGTACCCCACATGAAATAGTCCCTTGCTGTGATTTGCATTTAGAAATTTCAACATATTGTTTTCTATTTGATAAATAACTTTCAAATAATTTAAGTACAATACCTCTTATGCCATATAATTCAAGTTTGTGTAATAAAATAGCGTGATCTACTGTATCAAAAGCCTTCTTCAAATCTAAAAACATTGCAATCATATATTTCTTGTTATCAAGAGCATTAACAACAGTGTGAACAAAATCAATAAGAGCCGATGACGTCGAATGTCCAGGACGGAAACCATATTGGTTCAAAGATAATATATTGTACTTGCTTATAAAATCAAATAATCTATTGTACATACATTTTTCTAAAATTTTAGAAAAAATTGGCAAGACTGATATGGGTCTGTAATTTGCAACATTTTCACTTGAACCATTTTTATATACAGGAACCACACGAGCAATCTTTAATTCATCAGGAAATATACCTAAATCTAAGCATTGATTGAATATTGCACAGATGGGTTGACATAAAATATGTATAGATTTCTTTATAACCTTGATACTTATATCATCGTACCCAGGACTGCAATCACTCTTTATATTAGACACAATATCAATGATCTCGGAACATGTGATTGGTTTAAAATAACATGTACTAGAATTCCTATCCAAATAACGACAAGAATTCAAATTTAAATTATTGCCCTGATCAACAGGATATTTCAATTCAGATACAATATTAATGAAATATTCATTAAATACATTACAAATTTTGGAGGTATCATGTAACACCTGATCATTAGATATCAAAAAATTAATACCGCACTTTTTATTTACACGACCCATTGCACAATTAACTATGTTCCAAGTCTTTTCATATTCCCTTTGGCTGTTGCAAAATTTTCCATAAAATAGTGTTTTTTAGCTTGTTTAATCATGTTATTGACTTTATTCCGACATTTTCTGTACACTTCTTTTCGATACGGTGTTGGGTTTCTCAGATAAAGTCGATATGAACGACATTTTTTCTTTGACAACTTACGAATATCAGGATTGATCCATGGTTTATTTTTTGGGGGTGTTTTTTTCAAACATTCTAAAGGAAAACACAGATTATATACATTTAAAAACCTCTCTAAAAATTGCACATAATTTACATTTGGATTGTTATTATGGCAAGACCATTGGACCATCTGAAGGGATCTTAAAAAACTATTTATACTTTTATCATTGATTATTCTTAATGGCTTATTCAAATTTTGCTGAGATTGAATATCACTCCAGCTAATACAATATACAGGTAAATGATCGCTGATGTCTGTTATAAATATTCCTGATTCAACATTGTCTACATTATTAGTAATTATATTATCAATCAAAGAAATTGTGTCATCAGTGATTCTGGTAGGATGGTCTATCAACGGATACATATGATGCGACAATAGTAAATTGATGAAATTATCAACATGTTGCACTTTACCTACATTCAATAAATTGATATTGTAATCACCTAATAAATAAATTATTTTATTTTCCCTATTTACAACGCTAAAAACATTTGAGAATCTCTCTAAAAAATCATCAACAGACTGATCCGGAGGCTATAAATTGACCCAACAATTATACCAGAATTCTTATTGACAATTTCCACAAATACACTTTCAATACAACTATCGGTCTGTTCTAAGTCGGGACGTCTTATATATTGCACATTATTGTTTACAAAATCCCAACTCCTCCACCCTTCTTGACAAGCGGCTAACGCCTTCAAATTTATAACCATCTATATTACACAAAGGGTGTATAGTGTGCTCCTGGAACCAGGTTTCCGTGACACATAGTACTGTAGGCTTTAGTTTCACACTGTTTAAGAATTCAGTAATATTATCAAAACTATTAAGAAGACTTCTTGAATTCAAATGGATACATGAAAGTGGATTCGCAGATTTTGCTTTGTTTGTAATGTATGTATTAAACTCATCAGGTGTAAAATATTTCTTACAAGGACAAAAATCAATATTATCAAGCGATAAAAATTCATGCAAGGTGTTTAAGTCATGGTTGCATTTACTTAGGCATTCTCTCAAATTGTTACAGGTAGACATTTAACAAAAAAAACAAAAAAAAAAAATCAAAAAAAAAATTGATGTTCAAGAAACAAACAAACAATACTGAACAAAGGCTAAGTCACCTTAAAAATGTACTTAAAAATGTATTTAAAATCGTACATAAAAATGGACATAAAAATGGAATATGTAAAATAAATAAAATGCCTATATAGGTATAGGAGGAATGGATTGGTATATTTTAGTAGTCTGCTTTATAAAAAAGCTGCATAAGTTGTAGGAGTGAGACATCCCAACAAGGTGTTTATACAGTATATCATGAATGTGTTTTAATGTTTTTCAGATCTCCTTCACTTGCAATAAGTTTGGTGATGCTCTTACCTCCGGTTGCGTTGATAAGAGCAATGATTCGACCGTCGGAAGACCATGCAGCTGTGACACCTGAAGTCTTACGTGTTGCAGACAGAAGTTTCTGATTCTCAACTGTCAAGTCTTCGACAATTACTATCCCTGTTCCTTTCAATTTCTTTCTATTGTAGATGACCTCTCTCCTCTTCCTGTAGGTTGTCACTTGACAATTATGGGACGTGATCGGGCCTTCCTAGCTGATGAAGCATCAGTCGACGATGTACCTGGTGCTGATGGCTCACTGTTATCATGCAGCTTTCCTGTACGGTGAGTGCGATCTAGGTCTCTCACTGGATCCAAGGTTACACCAAGCTTGCGAGTGATGACGTCAGCTACAAGGGCATCTGTGTTTTCCCCTTTCTTTTCTTGCAGACCAAATATCCGGATATTTGATCGTCTAGAGTACTGTTCCATTGCATTGATGGCAGATTCCATTCGGTTGATATCATGCTGTTGATGAACAATTGTTTCTTTCAGGTGTATAACTTCATTCTCTTTCTCCTCAAGGTTCTTCAGGACATCAAACATATTTGTGTGGCCATGGGGGAGGGGGGGGGGGATGATGTAATACTTAATTGCTCATTTTCACCATCAATCAGGGGTGGCGAATTAGATTAGATTATCAAATATCATTATAGACTCTATATAGGGTACAAGGCCAGGCACACGCGTACACGTTTGTGTGGTTTTGAATAAATGAATTTGAACTTGAACACACAAGAGTTTTCTGAGCATCTATGGTAATTTATTTTATCTGTACCTTAAATAACAATGATTTACATGCAAGTATTAATTAGTTTGCACTTTCGTTCTTCCACAGCTACTGAACCACACCCCTTCTCCCGCGCCCCACCACCCTATCGATCATTTCTACCATGAGTCAAGCCACTCCGCCCCCGTTCTTCACCTGGGTATCGAGCAACCTTGCGGCTCATGGGATGCCTTCTAGTCCGGACCAAATGCGCTACCTAGCAGACAACGGCATCCGCTACCTGGTCTCCCTGACGACTGAGTGTCGCCCCCCTGTGGAGGCCACACCCAATGTTACCTGGGTTCCCATTGGTATAGATGATTACCATCCCCCCACGCTGGAGCAGGTGGTGGAGTTCATGAGGGTGATGGAAGAGGCAGAGGAGAAAAATCAGGTTGGTATTTTAAAGACAGAATTTGACATATAATCCGGCATTTACCCAATAATAGGTCTAAAAAAGAAGATGTTATATTGCCCTTAGCAACCATTTTTTTAGAAGAAAAAAAAATGTATTAAAGCATTCAAAACTGAGAAATAGCAGCTCAAAGAGGAAGTTTTAAAAAAAAAAGGGCTCCGCTCCCTAGCTGGACTCAGTGGCGGATCCCTGGGAAAGAAACGTTAATTTTACCTTTTTTTTTAGATGGGTCCCCCCCCCCCTGGCATCAAAGGGGGGGGGGGTGCAATTTTTCAAATTTTTGAGGGCCCCCCCCAAAAAAAAATGGATCCACGACTGCTGTACATGTACATGTATGTACAGTATAGGCCTATAAGAGATGCCAATTTTTAAGAAATATATGCTGACCAACTGAAATACAATCGTGGAACAATTTTTGTTCTTCTTATTTTTACTTTCAGGCTGTTTCCGTTCATTGTTTGCGTGGGAGGGGAAGGACTGGGACCATGGTAGCCTGCTATTTCATCAAGACGCAGAAAATGTCCGCCGCTGAGGCCATAGCAGAAGTGCGCCACCAACGGCCTGGCTCTGTAGAAACGGTGGAGCAGGAGGACCTTATACGAGATTACGAAACATTCATCAATAAACCAAGTATATGAAATTGTACTCGGGTCAACCATATATGTAGCACAAATGACCTTATCTGTAGCACAAATATTGAGAGTGATGTCGAAAGTAGGATCTTATACGAGATTACGAAACATTCATTAATAAACCAAGTATATGAAATTGTACTCAGGTCAACCTTATATGTAGCACAAATATTGAGTGTGATGTCAAAAGTAGTAGTGTAAATGAAAATGTTTATTAACATACAGGGTACATGAAGTATGAAAACATGTAGTTTTTTAATTTTAAAGTCATGTACTATAAGTACTGATATTTTGAATAAAATTTTAAAGGTGCGTGAAATATGTAGATTTTAATATTTTTAAAGTAATCGTTTGTAACTGTTAATATTTTGAATGAAATTGTAAAGATACAAGGTATAAATAATATAAAAATATGTTGATGTGTGTCTTAAGAATATTTTATTGTCTTGTAAAGATACTGGGTAATTTTTCGTAGAGAAATATATATGCAGTCAAAGTGGTGTGTATTTGAGTGTAGAATGAATGAGAAGAAATTGATTTGTATAAATCATACGACTTGTGGTGATAGCTTGAATATTGGACTTCCACCTATCAAAAAGAATTAATGACAAATGTTTTCATTGCAATACTGTACCTTGCAGTGAAAGTTTATACTTCTATTCTTTTTTTTTTTTAACATGTGATTGATTTATTTTGTGACATTAAAGATTTGCAAATCTCAGGATTTTGCAAACTTTTTGAAAGGTGTCATGACACTTGACCTGTGGACATGTAACATTTCTAGTGTTTTGAACACTAGAATTCCTGTTCCACAATTAGTTAGTATGTAATTATAACTGTAAACTATTACAGGATTTATAATAACCCATTTAAAATGTATTTTATAAGAAACTTCAGCCATTTTGAAAGGGTTGAAGGTTATATACCTGGCATTAGTTCTAGTATAGATTCAAGCCCAGTTCAGACATGAAAATTTTAATGTGTACCTGTAATCCTGTATAATGTGTATACAGATCATTGAGTACTTGTGGGGACCTGCAGCTGTCAGACTTTTTATATATAATTTAATTACCGATACCTCTCTTGCCTCTTGGCCTGCCATTCATAGAAGACAATACTGACATGTATCAATGTTGTTTATTGAATAGCTAAAGCATGCAACTTTTTTTTTAATAAATGGGGGGGGGGGGGGGGGGGGGGTCTGGTTTTTATTTTTGTCCATTGAAAGTAAACTCTTTAATGTCTGAAAGGAGGTTGATTTTATTCTTCACTCAAGTTTGCTGCATGTTTGTGTATGGTATCATCTTGAAGTAGTGGTTTTCTACTTTGGTATTCTCAAGAAATGAAATATTGAGTATTTTCCATCAAATAGGGATATTTAATGTGCCTTTAGATGTATATTCAGATTATTACAGTAGATATGTAGAATCTACAGCATCTAGCTCTCAAGTGTACTACTTAATACAAACTTGAAGGCAATTGATAGCGACATTTATATGGCAGATTTCAAGTGCAATTACTCAGCAATATATTCATGGCAAACTTCTCATACATGCATGTACTTAGAGTACAACAATATCAATTAGATAAACAGCAATTTCAAGAAGAACAAAATGTCAACTTTGCAAAGTGCAATTGTGTGTCACTGCCAAACTTGCCTGATATGTTTTTTTAAATAACTGTAAACACATTTTAATGATAAGCCTTTGACTACTGAATTCTGTGTTTTCCATAGGCGTAACATACAGACTGCCTGGTTCTAGTCGGTAAGGGGTTAACAGTTTGTTAGCAGCACAGGTACTGATAGAGACTTGGCCCATTTAAAGTGTAACTATCACTAACAAAATTTTTTGCTCGATCGTGTTGTGTTGTAAGGGTTGTCATGTTGTTTTTACTCTGTATAATCTATGAGCTTCAAATAGTACTTCTACAAAGAGATATTAAGTTTAAATACACTCCCAGTGACTAGTAAAACGTCTTGTTGACTAGACTAAATAACGCACACGTAGGCGCTCGCATTGAATATGGCGCATATGGAACCTAAGTCAGAATTGGCTTCTGTGTGTGCCCTATACGCAGGATGTTTCATTTTCTTTATATTTCTTCCTGTTTACCTATACAATGCCAGTTTTGAGGTTGAATTTATACATTCTACCCAAACACAAATTGTTAGTTTAAGTGATTTCTGTATGAAGAACATATAGACTTTCTACTTGTCTTCATATAAAGGAATTATTTATCTTTAGCTGTCAAAACTCATCTCACCAATTGTCTGTATTTCATTGTTCCTTCATAGTTCATAGTTCTTAGTTTCAAAACATTCAGTGGTTAGTATGTGACACAAAGACATGCTTGAAATTCTTTGTTGTTCATTATTTTTTTTGAGGACTGCTTTATCTCACTGATTCATATTTGAACGTGCCTGTACTATTTTGAATACATATATTATATATATGCAGCTTTGAAGCTCTTCCACGTTTTAATATTCTCTGTCAACTGAATTGAAATTAATATTAGCTAATGTCTTTCTTGCATGGTTATACAACAGTGAGTGATAGTAAGTAAACCATCGTGTTTAATGCCTTATAATTGTACATTTACCTTTTTGGATGCATGAATCCTTGACACGTGCTACCGTATACATTTTTTGCACGTTAATGAACAACTGTTATTCAACTTGCAACTTAAATTGATTAAGGTGCATTTTTGTTTTTTGAATGTAGATTGTACACGTAGGATGTTTTATGAGCTCTAACCATGCTGCTTTGAACAGTGTGTTAGTTAATTTACGAAATTTTAAACTTTCATTTTCTTAGTTATTGATGATGAAATAGATTTGTTTCATACATGTTGTATAGAAACATATTTGCAATAATTATATTTAGGGTGCTTGTATGACTGAAAATTTTCTTTATGTTTGTAGTTAATTTCTCAAGTTTATAGTCATATGAAACAAATAATACATGTTTTTAGTGATAGGTTAAGTCACAATGAGACGGGTTATGAAGTCAACAAGTCTGGCTCATTATCCTAATTGTGACTTAACCTGCATGCAGTGCATATTCACTAATGCACTCACAAACATGAATGATTTGCATACTACTACAACTCCATGTGTATATTAGCAATTATGGGTCATTTTCGTTACATGTATTTTTTCTCATATATTACCTATTACGTCAAGTGTTGTATCTACATAATGTTATAGACTGGAGGGATTAGACCGCCCTGCAAGGTCACTGGACAGGTGGTTATCTCATCAACTCAGCTCTCAGTTAACATAAGAAAAAGAGGATCATGGGGGACCAATGGTCACCGATTAGGCATATATAGAGGGCGCAAGTAGCTACAAGTAGTGCAGTGGGCCTTTAAATCAAGAGTTGAATTAGGGCCTTTGTTGAATACTTTTAGATGTAAGTTTTAAAATGTCATATTCTAAAGAAACATATGTCTGGACAAATCAATGAATAATTATTTGTTTAAACTATAGATATATATATTGTCTATTCAGAGCCAAAAGGGCATCAACTCAGTATGGGATTTGACCACAAACTATGAAAACATCTCAGCTAATGTTCAATACCTCACATACATTGTATGGACTACATTGATCCGAAGATCAGATTTGCAATGAAATACTGTAAGGCTATATTCATGTTTGTAGCTCTTATTCACCATCTCCTACCTCAGTAAAATGTAGGTTTTTGTGGTATGTGTACAGTGTCTCATGGAATAGCTTAAAACAAGCAGAATTGCAGAGTAGGGAGGGGTATATGGATAGAAGATAGGGGAAGGGTATGATCCCCTCCCCCTCCCATGTAATGTCTTTTTGGCGAATCCCTAAAGTGATGACACTTCTTGTTTGCTTACCAGTCAAAAAGAAAAGATAGGACCAGATTTAACCTTCTCAGTAAGGACCAGAAAATGTCAGTTGATTTAGTGTATTAATCCCCTCTCCTGTCTATTAAAAATAGGGGGAGAAGGATTAAAATATACATTATGCCAGTGCCCCTCCGACAGTCATAACATATGATGAAACCCCTTAGTCCATGAGACAGCAAAGTTTTATATCTTTGGGAAGATTTTTCCTTTCTGTATCTATGCATTACTAATCAGAAATAAGAGTTCTCTATCTTTGTATATCAACTTTGTAAATCAATATTCTGTGAATATTCCAAGAATAAATGAGACAGGGTTACCAAATCATTAAGTCAACATTGTTTTTATTCTGTTTCATATAATAATTATACCACTGTACATGTAATAGAATTCATAATTTTCATACAATCATATAAAACATGCCTAATAACATTTTTTTTTCTCGGTAGCAACTCTATATACACACAATATAACAACATTACCTTAGTACAAGTACCTGAATATGATATGCAATGAATATCTATAAATACACTTTGTACATTTCAAATTCTTAGCCTTGCACAGCTTTTTAAATCCAGACTGTTATATAAAGCGTCCTGTGGTATTCTTCTGAAGCTATATTTCTACTCCAGTTCTATCTACAGGAGCTCAATCTAATGATCCGAAAATTTGATGATAAAAAGATTTTCTTTATTTTTGATAAGGTCAGCCACTACAATTGCAGAATTAACCCTTTTTTCAGGAGAAGCAATAAATAGTAACTTGCATCAATTCATTTTATATTATAGTATGCCTTCTTATTTTGCAGATCAAGCCTATACTTCTATATAATGAAGCATAGGTTGAGTCCAGTACAAAATATGGGGAAAAAGCAGAGCACTACAGTGAAATTTACAAAAAGCACACATTAGTAATATTACTGTCATAATTTCCAGAAAGACAAATACATGTGGTACATACAAACGGTCTTATTCATACCTGGACTTTCGAACATCACTTCAAGATACATGTAATACACTACTTACATGCAGACATGATCCCAGTGTATAGGGTACTAAAGTAAGAACTCTAAAAATATGTTTACAAATACATAGGGTAGTCATATGTCTGCTTGAGAATTCTATTAAATGTATCTAATTGTTTTTTTTACTAGAGCTCATATGGAGATTTTTATAGCTACATGGCTCACAGCTCTTCTTCATTTTATTGTTTTCTTAAAGTCAAAGTCAAAGGAAACTGATCTGTTCACTGCAAACTTACAGCAGTACTTCACATCAAACGTCTAAACAATACTAACTTAACTGCTACCTGCCCTAGTTTCCAAGAGACATAAGTTATGACCCAACAAAATGTCATCCCATTCCCCTTCACCATATCCAAGGAAGTCTGTAATTTAACCTAGGTTCAGAGACATAGTCTATGTTGTAATAATATATCTGTAAAGCGCTTAGAGACGTCGTCATTGTACTAAGCGCTATATAAACAAGAAATGTTATTACTATTATTATTGTCAGTCTTTGTGACCATTCAAGGTTTAAAACATATTACGCTAGCAACCATGGACATCTCGTTGAGAAGGCCAATTAATCTGCCCCTAATGACCAGTCATATAAAGGTTGATATCAATTAAAGGCATCGTTTAACAATGTTAAATCTGAGATGCACGGCCCTCCATGTTATCAGTGTCTGTGATATGGTGTAATATTAAAGCCCTAAAAAAATTGCACTTCAAAATGATTAAGAATAATAATAATAATAATAATAGCCTAATAGTCCACTCCAAATTTTTTTTATTAAACCGAAACGGAAATTCTTTTTGCCCAATTGATCGTGAGCCCGGCAGCCACTGAGCAGCGCCAGATCGACGTTGCTCTATCCCTTATTGTTGAACGCCAAACAAGGTAGCAACAACTCCCATCTTTTAACGTCTTTTGGTATGACGCGGCCGGGGTTCGAACCCACGACCTTCCGGTTGTGAGGCGGACGCTCTACTGACTGAGCCAACACTCAAAAAAGCAAAAATCTTTGAGTGACTGGTTTTACCATACTCGTTTTCCCCAATAGACTGTAGTGTTATGAAAAACGTTTAGAAAATGGTTTTCAAAATTTGTAATTCCAATCATAAATATCTTGATGATCAGGAAGGCGATCGGCTTGTAAAAGTAATGGAGTTTCTGACTGACCTAAAGGTTTATAATTATCATTGCAGCATGAGCTAAATCCAGGATTTTGTTTCAGAATCTGAAACAAAGTTACCGGATCCCTTTAAGATAAAAATGTATCACAACGCAGGAAATCCAGTAGCAATTGTCAGATGAGCTGGGATACAAAAAAAGAACATTATAAATGGTTTCATCATTCTGTGTTAAATACATGTCATTGCAGGTTAATAATCCTAAATAAGGCTTACTTTTAAGTCATTTGATATACATGTATCATATATAACATGATAGGAATATATTGATGCCCAACTGGATTACATATCTAGTCTATTTACAAGTCAAAAAAGTTATTTTAACCCATGAAATTAAGATTTTCAGATTATACATAATATATAACTCACAAGTATTTCTGTTATTTTGAATACATTATTTAGGCAAGAATGAAAAGAAGATTTATTACACTAGTATCAGAATATTTTTTTACAGAAACATGGTTTAGATTCGAGGAATAATAGTAGCTTCTTAAATAGAGCTTAAGTCTGTTACACTGTGAGTATCTTGGAACTCCAACATTGGAATGGTTTTGAGAAGAGAAATTATATAAATATATAAAATTTATATTTTCAGATGATAGATAAATCACATAGAATTGAATTGAATTAGAGTGGTACAGTATACATCTCCTAAATATTGTATGTCAAACAAAAAAGCTAATTGTATAAACTGGACTGCACACAACCGTTTTTTTTCTTTCATCTAAATAAATATTAAAAAAAGATCTACATGATCCTTCTTCGCTTTATTTTGTAACACGTGTGTGGCCTTCTCCTGAGGCTGGCTGAACAAATTGCTTCTCAAACTGTGCAACACTATCACATCCAAATTAGCAAGCATTATTTTTTATATCATACTGTACATATTTTTAAAAATTTCATCACACCAAAAAGGATGGATTGATTCATGCATCTGTATAACTGTATCAATGATTTATTGAAAGCTGTACATTCTGCATGAATTCAGCAATACTGATTTTTGTTATTTTTTTCTTCTCTGTAATGCCCCTTTGTATATCATAACACATTTTCTTTCTGGTATTGCATTACAACTTGTAAAATATGTACAGGCTCTGGATAAATACAGGCTGGAGGTAATTCATCATATCTGGAAATCAAGAAATTCCTGATATCTTACTGTTATCCTCATGATTCCAGTGTGTATTAGAACTATATGCTGAAAATAAGTACATGTGATAAATTCAATTCAAAATTAATTTCCTTGTGATAAAAAGAGAATGTGGACATTCAATTTGCATTTTCAAATGTTATGTATGCTTTGAAAAAAAAGTCTTTACCTATAAGATTTTGCAATATAAATTTCTAATAGCGCTTTTAACCTCACTATAAAATTTATGATAAAATAGTAAAATACATGGTTTGGGATATCAAATACTCTGGACCATCTTGACCACTTCTGTGACAGTTTAAAAATAGGAAATTGAGCAGAGACAGAACAAGACTAGCCATCATTTTTAAGACATAATTATATTGTGTAGTATGGTTGTAAGTAAGTATCTTAAGGTAGTTGCCAAAGATGCATACATGATACATTTCATTTCTGTTTGTTGATATTGCATACACAATGGGAGTTCTTTCTGTTCACAGATCTATCTCATTGAAGATGGTCAATGATAACTTCAGGGCAAGAACACCCTGATATTAAGTTGGCCTTTTTCACTGACTCGTTCCTCTCATTGTTCTGCTTCCATCAAAACCAACTTAATATCAGGGTGGACTTCCCCTTTTCTGTTGCCCTTTTATACAGTGCATATCAGCGTTGAGTCTCGATGCAGTTTTGGAAGTTTGGCAGTAAAGACCCAGGACTCTATCTAAAGAATGTCCCTTTAATACAAGGTGTCCATCACTAGGAGCTGGAAAGACTAATCGTCAATGGTGATCTATAAAATGTCAGGTTTAGTGACCCAATCAATATCTACAACAAACACCTTTCCAAGTGACACAAGAAAGACTACTGTAGATTACATGCATTGTCTAATAGAATAAATACAGGGCAGAGATAAAATTCCAAAACCTAAATTTGGCAGGATGGTCCCATTTATCCACATGATGTAATTGTTGTGGTGTAGTGGATAAGTCTCCAGACTTTGAACAAGGTACAGGGTTCAAATCCCAGGGTTGGAAGTGGCTCATTTGAAGAAGTTGAGCCCAGCAACCATCATGAACTTCTCAATGAAGAGCTCAGAGTCTAGGACAGCTATATGAGCTGCTCTGCCAATCAACGAGTTAGCAGAGGTCTGGAGGGTGTGGTGGACGTCGTATCGGACGATGGATACCTCAGGGTTTGTTACCAGGGGCTAGATGAGGTCTTCATTTGAAGAAATTGAGACCAGCAACCATCATGAACTTCTCAATGAAGAGCTCCGAGTCAAGGACAGCTATATGAGCTGCTCGGCCAATCAACGAGTTAGCAGAGGTCTGGAGGGTGTGGTGGACGTCGTATCGGACGATGGATACCTCAGGGTTTGTGACCAGGGGCTTCATGAGGTTATTTAACATCTCTGTGTAAACAGATCCTGTGGAGGTGAACGAAATAACAGGTCAAAGGTCATTGCAGAAGACCGGCTTGTCTAACTATGTATCATCTTTTAGATCCCAGAAGGGTGTTAAAGAAAAGGTCGAGTTCTGGGAAGAGGTGAACAATAATTTGTGAGCGTTATGGTCGTATTATGCAAGTGCGAAAGAAGCCCCCCCCCCCCCCCCCCTGAAGGCTACATAAGGTGTTTTTTTTTTAAACAGCAGGAATGTTTAGAGGAACTAGTGGCATGAATGGCCTGCCATAGTTCAAGTCCAACTTAATTCGATCTTAGTCTTTGTGAAACACTCCCCTGGATTCTTACTTACAAGATCATGAGAACATATCTTCAGAGGTTTTTATGACACAGTTAAGCTTGAAAATGCATCTCAGGTTAGAACAAGCATCTCATAACATGAAGCCCTCATCAGGGGGGTGTTTCACAAAGAGTAAGATCGACTTTAAGCTGGACTTAACTATGGCAGGCCATTCTTGCCACTGGTTGCTCTCACCATTGGTCTCTCAATTATGATCTTTAGATAATATTTTTTCCTTCAATAATGAACTATTAAAAAATGTAAATTCTGGAGATTTGTGACCATGATTTGTACGTCCCTTGAGAGACCAATGCCAGTAACTGGTGAGAGCAAACAGTGGCATGAACGGCCTGCCATAGTAAGTCCAACTTAAAGTCGATCTTAAGTCTTTGTGAAACACTCCCCTGTGCTCCTTCACATGGAGCATCATGGTGCTGACTTACCATATAATGATCTATCTTTGAGCGCTGCTCTGCACAATTCTATCCTGGCTGAGTGGATGGGTACGTAGCTATCTTGAAGAGAACCCACCAACACTACATGCTTGAAGTGAGACAGACCTATAGGAATAAAAAACAAGACACGACTGTAGGGGTTTCTTTTGCATAATATTAAAGCCACACTGCACTACTTATAGCTACTTGCGCCCTCTATATAGCAAACAATGCCTAATCGGTGCCTGTTGGTCCCCCATGATCCTCTTTTTCTTATGTTAATTGAGAGCTGAGTTGATGAGATAGCCACCTGTCAGTGACCTTGCAGGGAGGTCTAATCCCCCTGGCTAAACTAGTGCAGACAGGCTTTAAATGGTAGTAAATGGTTATATTTTGTGGCAATGGGTGTGTTTCATGTGTTTGATCTAAGAGGGGGGAGAGGGTGATTTTGTGTTTGTAAATTCTGTGAAATGTAAAGGTTTCAAACTGAACAACAAACAACAACAATCATCATCAAACAAGTATTTTGGATGTAGATAGTGACAAACCTGAATCTTCACTGAGCTTGTAGAGGAAGGTTTGTCTCAGGTCTGTGTGGTCTCTCAGAGCTAGCTGTAACAAGGAGTTGGACTTCTTCCATTTCTGCATCAACCACATACCTGGTTCAAATCAAATCAAACAAAATATTCATGTAATAACAACATTTGCAGCCAATAATAATAATTATAGGAATTTCTATAGCGCCGTCTATCTAGAAAATCTGTTCCGAGGCGCATTTATTATTACCACGGCTTTAGACTAGCTGCCATGACAGCGCTCTAGCATTTCAAGGAATTAATTCCTGCCAGGTACCCTTTTACATTGTGTACCTCACCTGGGTTGAGTGCGGCAATTAAAGATTAATGCCTTGCCAAAGGAAATTATTGCCGTGTCCAGAATCGAGCACATGACCTTTGCATTTCTAGTCAAGTGCTTAAACCACTCGACTACAACACTTGCTAGCTACACACATGTGTATGAGTACAAACCTGTCTTGACGATGGTACTGCTGTTGTATAACTGACCCAGGTGCGGTCCAGACAAGGAAAGGAAAGTATGAAGCTTTCCAAGGAATGGTTCTAGCTCCGGTCTGGTCAACGCTGACCTGATGATGATGTTACCTAGAGAATGACCTATGAAGCTGAGTGGAAAATAAAGAGAGAGACGAGAGAAGAAATGGTAGAATTTACTTTTTACTTTTTATTTTATTGAGGAGGGTTACTTCATTAGTTTGAAAACAGCCCCAGACACACTGGAACCGTCTATCGCCTGTCAAATATTAAGTCTATCTCGATTGGGGAAAGCCTGAAAATTGGCATTCAAGTTGACATAATTCTTGGAACTGCAAGAACATTTGTGCCACAATGAAATGGACAAGCCAACATCAATATCACCAAAAAATGTATTAACGTTCACAAATGTGTTGACCAATGATATTATTTCTCAGCAATACTACATGGTGGTAACACTACATAAATCACACTGCATGGGAAGAAAGCCAGGAGGGCATCAACTAATATCATTATTCCTCTCCTTAGTATGTTGAAAAAATTTAGTCATCTGATTGGTCGAAATTGGAGTCGTGGTTTTAGCCATGCCCGCCTACAGGTCAATAGTTTTTTAAAGATGCCCGTTGCCTAGGATAACAGGCAACATGAATACATTTTGCTGAGATCCCCATTGGTTTATGTGTAAAAAGTTTCTTTGTGCGAGCGCAGATCAGATACCATACAGCGCTTTTTGTCTGCGATTACCAAATGATCGTAACATTCAGGCAACTTTCCAGCGAAGATTTACAGACAGTATCTCAGATTTTCTGTGATGTTATAACCAGTCTTTACTCAAGAAAAGGATAAGGTAAGAATTCTTTGTAGATTTTTGTTTGAATTTGGTTTATAAAAGATATAAAGACTGCTTTAATATTTGAGGCATATTTGTTTTTAAACGCTCTCGGAACACTACATCCTGCCATCACCCCTTGGCACGCCTCGGCGTGATAACAAGATGTAATGTCCCCTTGAGCCTATAAAAACAACTATCCCTCTCATAGCAGTCATTATATCTACATGAATATTATTAAGCACAGAACTAACAACCTTCTGGCTCTCAACAAACGATTTCAGATGTGTATGTCTTATAGACTCTAGGCAACCTCGAGGACATAGTTACCTGATCCTGTTTGTTTTGACCCTGAAGACTTCCACATAGTAGATGATCTCTCGGACCAGTCTGTCCGTCATCGTCTCAAAGTTGGCAAATGTGTCACCCTGGATACAGAGAAAATGAGAAGATGAGGGTAGTGAGAAAAACTTGTGCTAACTTAAAGGCATCGTTAAACAATGTTAAATCTGAGATGCATGGCCCTACATGTTATTAGTGTCTGTGATATGGTGTAATATTGAAGCCCTAAACAAATGATCATGAAGTGCCTCAAAAAAGTAAAAAAATTTGAGTGACCCGTTGTACCATACTCATTATTTTATGTACAGTTGACTTTACCTATGGATAGATATGTATATTGTACATGTAGCTACAAGAAAAAAGAACTTTTTACCCGGAATAAATGCCTCTTTATGGCAGCTTAGTTGTATCAGGGTAACAATTGCAAAAGCGCCCTGCAATTCCATATAGTGAGCACTTTGGAGATATAATTCCATATGTTCATTAGGTAAACCAGAACCAATCCTCTATTTGGAGCCAGAAGGGCGTTAACTATGTGTAACAGCATATGGGTTAACGACTTTCTAGCACCAAAATGATGATACAGTCAAACCTGCTTCAGTGACCACCTGTCTACAAAGACCACCTGTCTACAAAGACCACCTGTCTACAAAGGCCACATTTGCTGTTTCCCTTAAAAATGGTTTCTCATTGAATCATGTACTAAAGGAACCTGTATACAAAAACCACCTGTCCACAAATGCCACTTTTTGTGTTTCCCTCGGGTGGTCGCTATAGACAGGTTTGATTGTACCATTTCAAACATGTCATTATTGCCATACCTGATTGCTCTCGGACATGAGGAAGTCTAGTTTCTCTCCAGGCAAGCCCAGCTCTAGATACGTCCTAAGCAGTCTGAGATCAGCCCTGTTCCCATCCAGACCATGAACGCAGATGATGAGATGGACCTCAACCCCCTGCTCCTCATCCTCTTGATGTGGCGTGGCAGGAGGGATGCTGAAGTATGGAAGCTGGGATGCTCTGTCCTGTAGATCACAATACATCTGACCAGGGTAATGAAGCTTCTGCTTGAATGCGACCCTGGCATTCACATAGCTGAATTGGAAAGAAGTAGGATGATGTCAGTTTTTAAGGTCATTCTAAGGGTATAGGTCATCTCACAATCAACGGTCAACATTCAACAGCTTGAATGCAAACCTGGCATTCACATAGCTGAAATGGAAAGAATGTCTTATGATGTCAGTTTGTAAGGTCATTCTAAGGGTATAGGTCATCTCACAATCAACGGTCAACATTCAACAGCTTGAATGCAAACCTGGCATTCACATAGCTGAAATGGAAAGAATGTCTTATGATGTCAGTTTTTAAGGTCATTCTAAGGGTATAGGTCATCTCACAATCAATGGTTAACATTCAACTGCTTGAATGCAAACCTGGCATTCACATAGCTGAATTGGAAAGAAGTAGGATGATGTCAGTTTTTAAGGTCATTCTAAGGGTATAGGTCATCTCACAATCAACGGTCAACATTCAACAGCTTGAATGCAACCCTGGCATTCAGTTCAAATAGATGAATTGGAAAGAATGTAGTATGATGTCAGTTTGTAAGGTCATTCTAAGGGTATAGGTCATCTCACAATCAACGGTTAACATTCAATGGCATTCACAAAGCTGAATTGGAAAGAATGTCTTATGATGTCAGTTTTTAAGGTCATTCTAAGGGTATAGGTCATCTCACAATCAACGGTCAACATTCAACAGCTTGAATGCAAACCTGGCATTCACATAGCTGAAATGGAAAGAATGTCTTATGATGTCAGTTTTTAAGGTCATTCTAAGGGTATAGGTCATCTCACAATCAACGGTCAACATTCAACAGCTTGAATGCAACCCTGGAATTCAGTTCAAATAGATGAATTGGAAAGAATGTAGTATGATGTCAGTTTGTAAGGTCATTCTAAGGGTACGGGTCATCTCACAATCAACGGTCAACATTCATCTGCTTGAATGCAACTCTAGCATTCACTAAAAAGGAATGAATAATGAGGGTGGGGTCAAAGGTTAATCAGAGGTCATGTAAGGGTAACATCACATTAGATAGTCCCCATCTGAAAGGATATCAGGTGGAGCTTAAATGTATTCAAATAAATAAATGGGAATGAATAAAAGTATGATGTTATTTTGAGTCTTAGAAGGTATCAAGGTCTGCTCTATCACTGATGCTTTGTATGGTTGCTTTGATATACAATGACTAGAAAAGGGACTATCAACCCTGGATATAGTTACCTCAGAAAACTAACCCCTAGGACAATGACCCCAAATGCAACTTTGTGTCTCAAAGAAACTCTGACAACTCTAGAACAAATACCCTCTAATTTCATTAACCGCCTACATGTATGCAGGCGTCCACTGTTTAATGGATCACATTTCTTGGGATGTTTTTTACGGAATGGCGCCTGTAGGGTGATAGTCAGAGGTGGTCATAATAATGATATTAATCAGTATCAAGGTCATAAATATGGCGCTTTTACGCATGTCAAACAGTTTCACAGCACTTTACAGAGTTCATCCTAATGCCTCAGTCACACCTTTGCGTATTTGGCTTGCGTATTGCTGCATATTTATGGCAAGCCATTTTAAAATTTATCCCTTTTTCTTGAAATCAAGAAATGAATTCTTGATATTGAGAAATGACTTTTTGTTGTAAAGCAATGGTGATTCTTGATATCAAGAATTCATTTCTAGCTATCAAAAATTCAATTCTTGATATCAAGAAATATAAATAAATGCCATATATACGCAGCAATACGAAAGCCAAATACGCAAAGGTGTGACTGAGGCATAACGTGTGTTGCCTTACCTTTGTCCATCTTTAGGCCTGTGCTCCTCACCATCAGTGATGCCCTCCTGAGAGCCAGCACTGGACACACTGTTACTCTGACCCACTGCATTCACGCTGGACGATGAAGTACTGGTCGACGATTCTAACGGTAATACTGGTTTCACGAGACATGGCTCCGTGAACGAGTTGGAAGGAGATGCAGAGGAGTGGATGAAAGAGAAACAGCCGGCGCAGCTCCCCACTCCTCCACCGCTGGAGTGCTTGTGTGCTTCATGGGGTCCCTTCTTGTGTTTATGACCTCTCTGTTTCTTGGTGGGTTCAATGTCAGTGATAACTACTGCATCTGTGTTTTCACTTTCAGGTTGATCACAGATGAGACCTTCTCTAGATGATGATATGTCTCTCCTAGCGTAAGTATTGTCCATAACACCGATCTCGGCTGCTCCGTCCATCGATGTCGCTCCACTAGGCCAGGAAGCACCGTCAGCTTCCTGTAAGCCTATTTGAGTTCTAATACTGCCATTGGTTTGTTGAACACCTCCTTCATGTATAGTCTTCCCATTTATTTCTGCATGTGTCCCATTGATAACAGCAGAGGATTGCACAGTTGAGATTATTGCAGTTGCCCCCTCCACCTCTAACTCCTCATCGTCATCTAATGTGATTCCATTGATGGCAAGGTCATCAAAGACCTCCTCATCATTGGTTGAACTCTCAACCCCATTATCTATTGCCCCTCCGTTCGATTGCACATCTTGTTCTTCCCTCCTATTAAGTAGAGAGCTGTCCTCTCCTGCCTCCAGCTCCGCCTTCCGAAGGTTAGCCTCCGACATCGTCATCTGCTTCTGAAGATACTTGGAGAGGCTGTTCAAAATCTGGTCCTCGTTTGGATCCCCGTTCTGCAGGAAGCTCAACCTGACACTCCTGCGTTGGTCACTCTGATCTGAAAGCCCTGTATGATCCAGCAGACTGATATCAATGTCATCAGTTTCTAACAACGCCATGTTTTCAGTGGTGCCCTCTGCAGCTCTCTCAGGGTTCAGGACGGCGTCTAACAGAGGATTGCTTCCGTATGGAGGATCACCTGTAATGCTACATGTACTTGCATCACTCTGCCCATCATGCATACCATTTAGAATGTCTTCGGCTGACTGAGTGCTTCTGAGCGGCCTGGCAATGCGGCCATCCTCCATGTTGTCATAATCACTACACTCATCGACACCTGTGGACGCTGAGCCCATACTAGGAGAGAGAATGGGCATGGAGATTGAGTTGGGCACCGCTCCTGAGAGCATCGGGGATGTCTGTTTGCCACTCTCTTTCAAGGACGCACGCTTCTGCATCCCTGCGCAAGCCTCGTTCTTGATCTCGTAGCATCGGATATCTCGAGGTATGGCGCCCCCATGGTTGGAATGTGAGCCAAGGCCCTTTCGTAGAAAATCAGGCTTGATATGCTTAATGGATTTCATTTTTCCTTTCTTTGACTTACTACGCACACTACCATCTGTCCCATCCTGGATTAGCTCTTTACGAGTCCTTCTTTCAGCGAACGGTGAACGGCTTTTGGTGGTGCGGAAGGGTGATCCTTGCTTGGTGAGGTTCTTTAGGCTCAACGTTACTTCTTCAAGGTTGAGTTTCCTTTCTGAAAGAGTAGAAGATAGCAGGGAAAACTGAATCATTATCAACAAAATCACACACCTTTACATACCCCACAATATTATTTGCTTGGCTATCTGTCCATTCATCTGGAACATGCCTAAACCAATCAATAGACCTGAGTGTCGAGCTAGCTATATATTAGGTAAGTAACTCTACAACCATAGACCAATCTATATCTGTAATGTCATGACTGTCTTAATATGAGTCAGATAGCAGAAAAAAGGATGATTGTAAATCATTCAAACATAATTCCAATTGACCTAACCCAATTACAATGATTGATAGCTTAAATAAACAATGGAAATGCTGCTGAATAAACATGACAAAAATTGTTAGGCAGCCCATGGAAAATCAGGTCACAAAGCTAATGTCCTACTACAAACTGTAACCAAATATTATCCTAATGCATCTTCCAAAAATTCAAAATATAAATGAATAAGTACATCAATTACAGTCAACCCTGTCTATAGCGACTGCCCAAGGGGAACACCAAAAGTAGTCTTTGTAGACAGGTTCCTTTAGTACAACTACATGTTTCACAGAGAAACCATTTTCAAGGGAACCAAAAAATGTGGTCTTTGTAGACAGGTGGTCATTAAAGCAGGTTTGACTGTATCAAATGTTGAGAATGTGACCTAGGTTTCCACACCTGCAGGGCTCTCTGTGATATCGTCACGGTAACGATCCTCAAAGACGATAGGAACAGAGTTAGCATCCCCATCCAGCTCACTGCATTCAATGGATAGGGGTGGTAGTGTAGACCCATAGGCTGAGCCTCTCAGGGTCTGAACAATGGAGGAATATCCCATGCTACTCAGCTCGTTGAATCCAAGGCAGTTGGACTTTGGGTGGCTCAGGGTGAAGAATGCCTCAGAGAATCGCTGCACCTGTGTGTATAATAATAATATAATATTAGTATAGGGGGGTGTTTCACAAAGATCCTAAGTTGAACTTATCTCTAAGTTGGACTTAACAATTATGGAAAGCCATTAGCATCTTTGAAAATATTTTGTAAAAGTTATTTTGAAAGGCATAAAATGTTGATTCAAATCATTCATTTTTCTTTCAAGGAGATTTCATGTTCTTGATGTAGAATTTATACAAAGTATAAAATACTTGAATTTTTGCTTTTGAACATATTTCATTTTAAGGCTCAAATGGCTGTCCATAATTTTTAAGTCCAACCTAGTGTTTAGTTCTACTTAGGATCTTTGTGAAACACCCCCCAGTTCTTATAAAGCGCATAATACATTTGTTAACATCTCTACGCACTGTAGGAAAAATGAAAAAGAAAATATACTGCATGGTAATGTTCTACACACCATTATTATTATTATTATTATTATTACTTATACCGCGCTTTTCCCATAAGACCCAAAGCGCTTACAGTGAATGAAAATAAGAATTACATAAACACATATAATTAGAAAAAACAGTCTTACAACTACAGCATGGTCAAATTCTACACAGAAGGACCTGTGTGTAGGATTTATTCACCTCTTATTGAAGAGATACATCTTTACAGATGTCTTGGAACTTATCCATGGTATCTGGGTGTTTAATATTATAAGAGATAGGAATAGCTTGGAACATCGCTCCATATCATCTTGAAGCCAAAACAGTGTTAACTCCCATACTTTAAACAGAGTTATAAAGCCCCTCTTAAAGTGTTGGGAGCCCCAAATTTGCCAAAAATTTGATGGTAAAATTTCACTTGAATTGTATCATAATGTGAAAGAGGATGTCATTTACGACACACTTCTGATAAAGATTTCCCCAAAAAAAATTGTTTGAAGACAAATATTGATGAAGGAATACATAATTTGGGTTTTGTGTTGTACGCAGAAAACCCAAATTTTGTATTCTTTCATCAATACTAGACTTCAAACATATTTGTTTTGAAAATCCTTGCAGAAATGTGTCTTAAATGACATCCTCTTTCACATTATGATACAGTTTAAGTGAAATTTTGCCACCAAATTGTTAGGGCTCCCAACACTTTAGAGAGACGTCAACATATCAAAACATTTGTGAACAATGCCCAAGGTACTTCCTCTTTGTTGGGAGTACAATCATCAGGGCCCTGGTTCTTTAAACTTGTTATCTATAACAACTGCTAAATTTCTATGACAAATTTGCTCTAAGCCAATCAGGTGCCATGATTTCAGTAGCTTATAACTGTAGCTTGTAACTTGTTATTGATATCAAGTTTTATGAAACAGGGTCCTGACTTACCCTGGCGTGATGGTATTTATCCCTGAGATGCACCCTGACCCTCTCCTGGCCTACCAAGACGGCCATGTACTTGGTCCATACAAGACAGATCTCTCATCAGACTTACCCTGGCGTGATGGTATTTATCCCTGAGATGCACCCTGACCCTCTCCTGGCCTACCAAGACGGCCATGTACTTGGTCCATACAAGACAGATCTCTCATCAGACTTACCCTGGCGTGATGGTATTTATCCCTGAGATGCACCCTGACCCTCTCCTGGCCTACCAAGACGGCCATGTACTTGGTCCATACAAGACAGATCTCTCATCAGACTTACCCTGGCGTGATGGTATTTATCCCTGAGATGCACCCTGACCCTCTCCTGGCCTACCAAGACGGCCATGTACTTGGTCCATACAAGACAGATCTCTCATCAGACTTACCCTGGCGTGATGGTATTTATCCCTGAGATGCACCCTGACCCTCTCCTGGCCCACCAAGACGTCCATGTACTTGGTCCATACAAGACAGATCTCACCTCAGACTTACCCTGGCGTGATGGTATTTATCCCTGAGATGCACCCTGACCCTCTCCTGGCCCACCAAGACGTCCATGTACTTGGTCCATACAAGACAGATCTCACCTCAGACTTACCCTGGCGTGATGGTATTTATCCCTGAGATGCACCCTGACCCTCTCCTGGCCCACCAAGACGTCCATGTACTTAGTCCATACAAGACAGATCTCACCTCAGACTTACCCTGGCGTGATGGTATTTATCCCTGAGATGGACCCTGACCCTCTCCTGGCCTACCAAGATGTCCATGTACTTGGTCCATACAAGACAGATCTCACCTCAGACTTACCCTGGCATGATGGTATTTATCCCTGAGATGCACCCTAACCCTCTCCTGGCCTACCAAGACGTCCATGTACTTGGTCCATACAAGACAGATCTCACCTCAGACTTACCCTGGCGTGATGGTATTTATCCCTGAGATGCACCCTGACCCTCTCCTGGCCTACCAAGACGTCCATGTACTTGGTCCATACAAGACAGATCTCACCGGACAGCTGAGCCAGGGACGTGTTCACCGATGCAACAATCTCCTCCTCGCTGTTCAGATTCTGTGTGGGAAAGAAGAAGAATCACAAGTTCACATGCAAGTCACTTTCATGAGCAGGAAAGAGTGATACAGTTTAAATGTAACTACCAAATTATCTTGTGACTCATTTTGAGAAGTTCAAACTAAGGAAGATATCTACAACAATAAAAACAGTTATAATTATTTGCCCCACTTTATCAGCCCCCCCCCCCCCCCCCCCCCAAAAAAAAAAATCCTACAAAGAGATTTGGGCATCTTTACATCTTCATGTAACAAGCTTGTAAAACAAACAAACGAATCAATAAAACTTACTCATAATAAATAATGTTAACATGCAAGTTGTTTGCATAATGTATACAGGTTTATTGTCATTTATTCAATTTTCTTCAGACTGTGTGTGACAAAATAAGCTATTAAAACATAATCATCTCTTTTACAGTGCCCGTTTATCTATCTATCTCTTTATGTCTTTGTTTATCTATGTCTGTCTACCTCTCTTTCTTCCTGGTATAAATACAAATCATCAGGAGATACATTATTACCCCGCCATCTGATTCATTCTCACACAATGCGCACCATCTCCACTCCGTGGGGAGTATTCCTACCACATGGTCCCTGTGAGGGCATATGGCAATTACTAGCACAAAGGATTTCGTCATCCTACCAGGTCCCCATTTCTCTCCTGGCTATGGAGTGGCAAATGTAGGTTAATGCCTTGCCAAAGAACATTAGTACCGTGTCTGGAATCGATCCCACAATCTAAAATGCATTCCAAGTCAAGTCGGCTACGACACCTCTACATGATGATACAAATGAATGAATTATGAATGAAAAGACTCACCCTGACAACTTCACACATCACATCCAGCCTCTCCCTGTCATTGAACTGATCTAAAAAAGAAAAAATAATGTGCAATAAATGCAATAAGTGCTCTGGGTTATCTCCTGACAGTTTTAAATATTATACTCTCTTACAAAGTAATCATACAAAATATACACATTAATTGAAATTCAAGTAATGGAAGTCATTCATATCATAGATTTTATAACCCATACATTTAACCTGATCAATAGCACATCCCAATCTACTGTTGTTGTTTTTTAAATTTAGTTTCAAACTTTGTGCCTGGAAGAAATCTCAAACATAATTTTCCAGCATATTTACACCCCAAAATATAGTAGACATTTAATCAAAAGATAAAGAAGTAAAACAAACCTATCACTGTTTGCTATTTAGACAATGTATAGGTTGAATGCATTGTGTAGGGGTAGTCAAAGAAGGGCCATAACTCTATACATCTGCGTTTCAAGAAAAGAATGTTCACAGGGCTGTGTACACAGCAATTGAAAAACACCTAGGGTGTTTCACCTTATAAAGTACAGTGAAACCTGTATATACATGTAAAGACCGCTCAAGGGAAACATGAAAAATGGTCCTTATAGACAGGATGGGTGTAAATATATGCTAAAAATATGAGTGAAAAGTGGTCTTAATAGTACAGGTTCCTTTAGCACAGATTTCAATGAGAAACCATATTTCAGGGAAACAAAAAAGGTGATCTTTAAAGACAGGTAGTCTTTCTATACATCATGTCTTCTATTTATAATGTATATTATGTATGTGTGTATTCAGGCGTAACCATTACAAGCTCTGCTTATCGGGATTCGCGCCTTCTTTCTTGTAAATCAAGTTCTCTAATTATATTTATGCTCCTACGTATAAATTGTATTGTTTGAACAGATGTCACATATGTTGTCAAATTGAATGGAAGAAAATAAATGTTCATTTGAATTGATTGAATTGAATAAAGCAGGTTTAACTATATTTCCTATCACCCATCTATCTTCCATACTTACCAACACAGAATTGTTGATTTGGAGGCAGGAACGAGATGAATTCATTGAAGCTTTGACACAAGCCTGTTCGGATGCGGAGGAGGAGCTGACATAGACTGCTGTATGTCTTGTAGGCATGGGCTAGTATGTTAGCAGCTACTGTGTATTTATCCACCTGTAATCAATGACAACAGAAGTCAATGTATTGGCCATTACCTGTAGTCGATGACAACAAACATTCACCTTAAATATAATTATAGCAAATATGTTTTTATACATCCCCTGTATGAAACACATCTATTATATCATCAATAAGGAAGTAAAATAAAGTTTATGACATTTCTGTACAGAGCAAATTGGGGCTTGCAAGAAACGTTGGCGTGTTTTTTTACCAATTTGTGTTTCACTGATGACAACTTCAAAAAATGATAACTTTCTTATTTTCTATCAGATTTTGCTCAAACTTTCCATAACCTGTTTCTCTCATTTTTCTGCTTCTACTAAAACCCCTTTGGATAATTAGGGTGAACTTCCCCTTTAAAGCACAACTGGGGGGTGTTTCACAAAGACGAAGATCGACTTTAAGTTGGACTTAACCAATATGGCAGGCCATTCATGCCATTGTTTGCTCTCACTATTTACAGGTATTGGTCTCTCAAGAGACGTACAAATCATGGTCACAAATCTACAGAATTTACATTTCTTGATTAATTCGTCTTTGAAGGAAAAAATATTATCTACAGATCATAATTGAGAGACCAATGGTGAGAGCAACCAGTGGCATGCATGGCCTGCCATAGTTAAGTCCAACTTAAATGCGATCTTAGTCTTTGTGAAATGCTCCCCTGGTACATTTCACTTACACTGGCACTGAAAGGAGACCTTCTTAAAAAAATCATAACTTTCTTATTTTCAATCCGATTTTGCTCAAACTTTCCATGACCTGTTTCTCTCAATTTTCTGCTTCTACTAAAACCACTTTAAATAATCACGGTGGACTTTCCCCTTTAAGCACAATTGGTTTAGCTGTATGATAAGCTACCATCAGGATTATTTATACAATGGACTTACACTTGCACTGAGAGGAGGCCTTGTCTGATTGCCAAAGAGCACACATTCCAGGGTTGGTATAGGAAGCTGCTTGGCAGGGGAATTCCCTCCTGAGATCTTGTTCAGCCAACCAGACTTAGGAGCTCGAGGGACGCTAGCAAAGGAAGAGAAATAATACTGACATTAACTTTTTAATATTCCGACATAATAATAAAAGGCATTTATATAGCGCCATCTATCTAGGCAATTCTATTCAGAGGCACACAAGGAAAATGAAAAGCATAAGAGAGTTTGGATGAGTGTCATAGTGCCAAGTACAGGTATTGTTAAAAAAAGATGAGATTTCAGCTTGGATTTAAAAGTCTCTAAGGAAGTTATGATTCTCAAATCAAATGGTAAATTATTTCAAAGAGAAGCTGCTGTTCAAGAGGAATAGACATGGTAACTTGTTTATTAATTTGGCTGTGAGAAGGGACAAATAAACATTCATAATATATAATCAGAAGAGAAACATTTGACGTCACAACAAATGAATTGTTAATTTTATTAAGAATAACAAGAATTCTATTCTATCACTGTTATGAAGAAGAAAAGAAAAAAAAAATCTTTAAAAATGATTCTATTGATCAGTGTTTTTTTACAAAAAATGATTATATCAGTGTTTTTTACAAAAAATTAATATTACGTTCAAGAGGAGTACCATTCGTACTGAAATCTACACAATGCTATATTGCTACAAATAATAAAATCCTTCAATAATTTAAATAGTACTTTCAAAGGAACACCTTCACCACTCATCTGTCTTTGCTTCCCATTTCCATTTTGAATTTTGATTGTTTTTGACGTATACAAATTAAAGTTAAATAGAACCTCTACAAGGGTGACTAACTGTTGACCTATTGAACAAATGAAGACCATTAATATATTTCAGCAATCTAATTGTTCTCTTGTTAGAAGAGGGAAATTCCCTAATAAATTGTTGCTTAGCTACCAGAAGGCCCGTGGGATCTCATCAATCAAAAGCAATGAAAAATACATCAATCAGGGTCATTACAATACTTAGTAGACAATATGACGACCTTTCTGATATTTATACAATTTGTTTTTTCTTTCCCAAACAAGTATTGGATATGACACATGCCCCGACGATAAAAGCTCTGCAGTCCATTTCCTGCACTTATCTAATTCCTAAAGACATTTAAAACCAGACAAAATAAACATGAAATTGGACAGTTAGCAACACATGACACCTTTATAACATTACAAAAGCTTTACATACAACCCTATATAATATTTACTCATCACCATTAGTGTGTGTCATGCAATGAAAGACATGTACCATTATTGCCCTTTCAAAAATAAAAGCTGATCCATACATCTAATATCCATGACGGGAGCCTATTCACATACCAGCTATGCTTTTTATTTAGTCTCCCCACATTTTACATTGTATTACCTTGCCTGTCATATCTATATATTTTGAAACTTCATACTTATTTTCCATACATTATACTTGATTTGAAATCTTCTATTTTGTTTGTGTAATCTACGCTTATACGCTTGTATAAAAAAAAGATTTAAAAAACTGTCTTTTGATGTAAATGTGGCACATTCAAACTTCAAACAAACAAACCTGAAGGTAGCTTGATGCAAGCTGGTAATGGTGCCATGTATCGTCATGGAAACAGCAGACAGGTGGAAGTAGTCAAAGAGAACAGGTATGTGACTGTGCAGACCGGTAGCCAAACCCAGATGTAGCAGGACGGTACGACTGCTTACCTGTTCAAGAGCAGCAGGTGTAACAGGCCTGTATGGGCAAGAAATGAAGGGAAACCACTCTGAATATTAAAAGAATCCACATGTTTTTTTTGTTTTTTTTTGTTTGGGGGGGGGGGGGGGGGGGTATAAAGGAAAGCAAAAGACCTGTACAGGGAAATTTGTAGAAAGTAAATCTTGGGAGGCACATAGCCACATTCATGCATATTCATATTCAGTAAATCATTTTTATTTAAAGCCCATCTGTACTAATTTGGCCAGGAGGGATTAGACCTCCCTGCAGGGTCACTGACAGGTGGTTATCTCATCAAACCAGCTTTCAATTAACATGAGAAAAGGGGGACCAATGGGTACCGATTAGGCATTGTTCGCTATATAGAGGTCGCAAGTACAGGTAGCTTTAAGTAGTGCAGTGGGGCTTTAAATTAAGATGGATGAGAAAAAGAGAGAGGGAATGTCTGTGATACTTACGGCTGTTCACTGGTTCCATAGTGAAGCTCAATACCTAGCTGAATGTTGGCATTATTGATGCACTCCTCGATCTAAGAGAGAGAGAGAGAGAGAGAGAGAGAGGAAGAAAGAAAGATAGATAGGCAGTCAGACAGATAGATAGATAGATAGACAGAAAAGAGAGGGAGAGGGGGAGACAGGAAAGAGGTGAGTCAGAGAGAGAGAGAGAGAGAGGGGGGGAGAAAGACACAAATAGATAGACAGACAGACAGATAGATAGATAGATAGATAGATATATAGAAAGAAAGATAGAGAGGTGGAGACATGAAAGAGGTGAGTCAGAGAGAGAGAGAGAGACGGGGGAGAGAGAGAGAGGAGAGAGAGAGAGAGAGAGGAGAGAGAGAGAGAGAGAGGAGAGAGAGAGAGAGAGAGAGAAAGAGAGGGAGGGAGAGAGAGACAGACAGACAGAGGAGAGACAATGAAATGAAAATGAGAGATTCAAGTTAGGAGCAAAAATGACAGAGACCGAAGAGGAGAAAGAAAATAGGAAGAGAGAGAGAACAAACATGAGAAAGATAGATGAATGTTATCAATTATAGCAAATATAAGGCAGATTCATGTACCGGTACATGGATAAACATAAAGGGAAAGCTTCAATGTCAATGTGGTATTCACAGGCTTTAATGATCATGCGACATACATTTTGTAATTATCACACATGACACATGAGTTATTCTATAATCTCCTCTCCTTTCCTTTCTCTAGTCACGCTGTAATGATGGACTTTGTTCAGAACAGAATTAATCAGACCCTTTCATATAATGTGTCATGACCTTTAATACATATTGGCCTTCATTTACTTCACATACAGTGTACTTCACTCACCATAGAAATATGTATGTTGTAAAATCAAATCATGTGATGAGAATCAATATGACAGTACTTAGTAACGACCAAAAATATCAGCCTTCCTTCCCTTTATTTGTCATATAAATACTGTATTGGAAGCCTATGTTGGATGGTGGAGAAGAAAAACCGTGTGTGAAGAGAATTAAACAGACTATTAAACATATTGGTCTTAAAGCACCGCTATAAAGTGTTGGATCCCCAAATTCAACAAAAATTTGATGGCAAAATTTCACTTCACTTGTACATGTATCATAATGTGAAAGAGGATGTCATTTATAGACACACTTCTGCAAAGATCCCCTCCTAAATGTGTTTTAAGACAAATATTGATAAAAGAATACATAATTGGGCTTGATGTTGTAAGCAGAAAACCTCAATTTGGTATTCTTTCATCGATATTCAACTTCACACACATTTGTTTTGAAAGTCCTTGCAAAAATGTGTCTTAAATGACATCCTCGTAAGTGAACTTTTGCCATCAAATATTGGGGGCTCTCAACACACTAGAGGGGCTTTAATTTCCTACACTTGCCATGAAAATAGACCATGTGCGAAGGGAATGACATACTTGTATGCATTTCTAGCATAATGTAATCAGGCCCTTTCACACGTACAAATTCATACATAAAGCATCAAAACCTAATACACTGGCTCAATGCATTATTCATCACAGCCTTTATAATGACATGAGAGACATCATACTACTCATCCCCCTTCATAATCATTCCATGGGGATACAAATAAATCCCATGATATTATTCAACCAAAATGCAAGAAACAAATAATAATGGTTGTTTGAACAGTAGAGTATCTTCAGTCCTGTTATTTGATCAGATTTTATTTCATTTTATTTTATTTTATTTGTGAAGTATAAATTTATCAAAGAAACATGTAGACATACATGTACATGTATGTTACAAGGACAAAAATATATTTTCAAAGGAATACAATGAAAGCCATCAACTAGCTTATTTCCATTGGGGTCCTAAACCGACCTAAATCCTTCTACACCCTGTACTGGTACATGAAATTTGCAGGACAGGAATATTTTTAGGACTAAATTGATCACATATTGTTCTTCAATTTGGCAACAAAAATGTTTTTTATAATGCTACATTTTTTAAAATAAATGCAAATTTGTCTCTGAACACAATATACATGGACATCTAAATTTATGTTTATGTTGTCAAATTTTATTGAATACTGCAGATTTTGGTTAACAAACAATTTGAGGTTCTCAAAATCATGGACACAATATGGGCAGTATTTTTTTCTCCATGCATTTGGTATATTTTTAGTGCTCTGAATCAACGGAGCCAAGCCACAACATGGGGAATGCTTGTCCAGGGAGGTGTTTCACAAAGCCTTCTATCAATGACAAATGACAAAAATCAGTGTCAAATCTGCTGATAACCAATCAGAAGCAAGGATTTCAGTAGCTTATAACAAAAACTGTCATTTGTCACTGATGACAAGTTTTGTGAAACACCAAGTAGAGAGGGCCGGGGTAGATTAAAAGGAATGATCTTCAAAAGTAATGTACGGTAGAGCAATTGATAACTCATGAGAAAAAAAACATGTTAACTTCAAAGTTTTAAATGGTAAATCATTACTGGTAATGCCCAGTCCTTAAATCAGTAACACAGGGTCAAACAGTGATCTGAAGTGAATTTGATTTGTGGGTGTATCAAACATTGTTTTTCTCCCAAGTGAATTTCCTACCAAGTATACTCCAAACTTGAAACTTTTACTACGCACATGGATATCCCAACTACATGTACACTGTAAAGCCACCAGCTGATGGCTCTTCATGCATGGTCGATAGCTTTAGGGGTATTCACGCTTATGAAAATATGAAATCAATATAAGGAGGTTGAATACCCATCTCTAATCAATTACACTTGGAAATTCAAGATATGCTCATCCCAAGCATATTATATTATATGTAGACCCTGTACATGCAGTAAACCTGTATAGTAAAGTACCATGTTTGCAGGCAAAGGTGGATCTCTACAACTTACTATTTCTTACAATACCGGTAAAACAAAATAGATACACATAATATGACATGTACATGTAAATGTTTCAGGCAGACAAAACCATACATGTACATCTACAGTACTACAGGTCCAGTATGTATTCTGAAAGAATGTACATTCTGTTGGATGTTTGTGTAGTTCATCTATCATACACTGTACACATAGTGATTTTGCTGTCAGCAATTATATGTGTCATATACACACAGAATGCACCCCCCCCCCCCTCCCTCTCCCCCTTCTCTCCTCCCCTTTCTCTCCTCTCCTCCCCAATCCTCCGCTCTTCGATCTTTTCTCCTTGGCTATGGGATATGATCTGATGATTCTGTATCAGTGTACAGAATACAAAAGAAAAAAGAAAAAACATCTCACTGTACATACAGTACATGTACAATGAAGAGCGCTGTACAATGAAAATATATTATGTGGTTTGAAGGGTAAAAATAGAGTTGACTTAAAGAATTTCATCCACATGTACATGTACATTACTGAAAGTGAAAAATAGCATTGTGCATCCATGAAGCCCCAACATTGTACTGTAAACCAGTTTTCATTTCCAATCCTTCACATTTCTGATGAACACTACATGCATGTAATGCCTCAGTCACACCTTTGCATATTTGGCTTGTGTATTGCTGCGTATTTATGGTAAACCTTCACCACCTACATGTACATTGTTTGTAATGTATAAAATCTAAATAGAACCTCTACAAGCTAGGGTGACTTGATATCAACAATTAAACAACAGATAATCATTTCTTGATATCAAGAAACCAGAATAAAGGTTAAAACGGCTTGCCATAAATACACAGCAATACGAAAGCCAAATACGCAAAGGTGTGACTGAGGCATGAAGCAAGGTTCCACATCTAGCAAACAGAGCTATCACTCCGACTCTTAGCATGCATGCATGCAGGCAATAATGAATAAGAAAGTACATATAGGGCATGAGTCATATCCTTTATATTATAGATTCAATAGCCATGGAGAAAGTGTGATGCGCTGTAGTCTCAAATTTAAAAAGCATTTCTCCCTGTACATCATATGTCCTCATTGCATTTATTTCTTCTATATTTGAATCCTTCAACCAATCTATTAAAAATTGCAGACAAATTGTTATCCCAGATTCTCAGTGTAGAGAAATACATTGAAACAGAGAAAGTGTAATGCATTTTGATCTCAACTTCAAAATCATTTCCCCCTTTTACTCATTACATTTATTTACTCCATTTTAGGAGTAATATTCTAATAATCTATTTATAAAATGGTTGATAAAAGACTTTATTGATAATGCATTGTCTTAAAAGTGAATACATGGAAATGGAGAGACCTGTTTCACAAAGCCTTTTTTCAATGACAAATGACGAAATCAGTGACAAATCTGCTGATAACCAATCAGAAGCAAGGATTTCACTAGCTTATAACAACAACTCTGAATGAAGGAGAATTTGCTCTGCAAAAATGCAATAGAATTATAAATATATACATCATGAAAGAGTTAGTGAGGAAATGTCACTTTTAAAGCTGCAAATTCTAAAATGAGTTCCTGTGAATTAACAATTATTCCCAACAATATGTACATGTTGAAGACAGCCAGTCACCAGGGAGGTGTTTCACAAAAATTGCCAATAGTGACAAATGACAGTTGTTGTTATAAGCTACTGAAATCATTGCTTCTGATTGGTTATCATCAGATTTGTCACTGATTTTTGTCATTTGTCATTGAAAAAAGGATATGTGAAACACTCCCCTGACAAGATGTGTGAGTATGGAGAAAGGATTGGGTGGTCTGAAGGTCAGACTAGCTGTTTGTGATAGCACATAATAGCATCTTCTTCCATTATTCAACACAATTTTCTTAAGGCTCACAGAGACCTCGGGGAGAGACATCTTCTGGTTTTCATCTCGTAATCAAGGTTTTCACCATGGACTACACTAGTAATACTTCCTTTGTGCACATGTATATTTTGAAGGACACACTATTAGAATTGATCTGTGATGAGTTCAGCTGTAATGAGGATTTTATGGAAATTGTTGAGGATTATAAAGCTATGGATCAATAATAGCTTATTGACATTTTGTATGAAAGGAAGGGTACGATTAAAGTAATTCAAGTGTACATCATTGTCCTTAAATATGTATTTCTAAACTATTTAAGAGAGCGTTTAATGAAAAAGATTTTATAAATAAAAAAATTGCAAATATATTTATTAAAGCTCTGTCACTTTTGGAAATTATGCTGACAATTGATATTCATAATGTCACTGATTATTTAATGGTTCTAGATTCGTTCAAAATGAACATCATCATCATCACTGTTTGCCACCCCCACCACAGCATCCTTATTATCTTTACAGCTACAGGTACAGGTACATGTATTATTATCAACAGAATATCATCATCATCATCATCCTGAACAACATCATCATAACCATCATCATCATTATCATCATTATCAACATCATCATCATGTACATGTGTACATACACATGTATATTATCATCACTACCACTATAACATGGTCGATATTAAGATCAAGATCATTGCTCATCATTATCACCCCCAGCACCACCATCATTTTTCACTGTTATTCATCAGTATGAATTCACCTCTCTCATCCTTGCCACTACACTGTACATACATTGTACCTTTGTGCTGTCCACCAAGAGGTACACTTTGAAGAGAATACAATCATCAAGCTGAACTTCCTCCTCACCATCATCATCATCACCAACACCATGGTCATCATCATCAACATCATCATGACGATGGTCATTGGTCAATATCAACATCATCACCACCACTACCACCACCACTTTATCCCTCATTTTCACTGTTAATCATCAGTGTGGATACAGCTCTCTCTCTCTCTCATCCATCCCACTACACTGTACTGTACATACCTTTGTGCTGTCCACTAGGAGGTACACTTTGAAGAGAATACAATCATCAAGCTGGACTTCCTCTTTCTTATACAGAATCTGAAACGTCTTAGAAATCGCCAAGTTGTCTTGAGTGACACAGGGTGGGGCAACCAGCTCAAAAGCTACAAAGGTCATAAAAAGACAAAATCTCATGGCATAAATAAATATGAATATTAATCCATGTTTGTAGTAAATTCAATTGATCATCGCTTCATGCAATGAGAGCCAAAAATATAACAAGAAATATATTGACATGTACACAATGTAAAATGAACAACACAGAAAATAACTACAGCGAAACCTGTATATAAAGACCCCTCAAGAAAAAACATGAAAAGTGGTCTTTATATGCGGTGGTCTTTATGAAAAGGTTCCTTTAGTATACTGTAGGTGTCAATGAGAAACCATAATCAAGGGGGAAAAATTTGGTCTTTATAGACAGGTGGTCTTTCTATATAGGTGGTCACTATTAATGCAGGTTTGACTGTACACTGTACAGGTACAGACTGTAACTCTTAAGCATTATTTAAATGATGCAGTAAGCCATCTCAAATAACTGATGTTCAGCAAAATATAAGCAAAACAAGTGTACACATTGTAACAAACAGATACATGAGTATGCTACTAGGGGCCTTTGTTGCCTGTAGCTACCTTCTTCTCATCCCCCCCCCCCCCCCCCCAAAAAAAAAAAAAAAAATGTTATCACTTGAAATGTGTAAAAGCTTTTATTTTTTGCCACATTAGTTTACCAAATCATGTTTGAATGAGCCTTGAGTGAACAGTTTATTCAAGAACACCACATATAAAAACATATTACATGTAAATGTACATGTACACAGTTTTATACACCTGTACAAATTATTGTCACCAAAGTAATTCCTACCGATCACCTTTTATCCTTATCATAACAAAAATATGCATTTATTATCTGGGTCAAGTATTTATTCAGTACAATTAAACATGTACATGTATAAGAGTTTAGAATAGCAGGAGAGATTGAAGAATTGACAAACAAAATGTGTAGTCCTCATTTTTCTCATATTACTGTGTCTCTCGCACCGTCCTGCCAATCTAGAATTGATAAACACTTTTCATCTCCTACTTGTATGTCTATTTCCATCACAGTCACATCCTTAAAATAGACCTGCATCATGTCTAGTGTCTACCCTTACTAGCCTCGGCATTTACACTGCAACCAAAAACTCTGGGGTTTTCTATTTCTAACATTCCAGAGTTTGGCTGGAAGTTGCTAGGGCAACTGCCCCTAACATGACAAAAAAGTCAATTGAGAAACCAACTTCTGGAGTGTGGCCTTTTGAAACTCTTGGCAAAAAAATCTGTATGTTTTTTTTTACTAATACATGTTAATCATCGCATTCGCTCTAAAAAAGCTGGTGAATTATTCAAGTTTTTGACCACTTTACTGTCCTCATTTCTGTGCATTATTACAGGAGCACTGATATGCCATACATGCACACTAAACGTACATGTACTCCCCGAAACACCATAATGTTTTGATGGCAAGCATACACCCAAGGTTTTTTTTTCTTTCAGTAGTGTAGAAGGTAGTTTCAAAGCACTGATTGTTTTTAATATCAGGTTTTTTTGTGGTTTTTTTTGCAGTGTAAATGGGGGCTACTGATGCACTTTTCCCTTCAAGCACTTCTGTCCCATGGAAACTGATTTGTAACATGACGGTTTTACACAGGAGTTTTTTTTTCTTTCAGTAGTGTAAAAGGTACATGTAGTTAAAAAACACTGATTGTTTTTAAAATCAGGGGTGTTTTTTTTGCAGTGTAAATGGGGCTACTGATGCACTTTTCCCTTCAAGCACTTCTGTCCCATGAAAACTGATTTGTAACATGACGGTCTTAACAAGCCCCAAGGGTACATCAAATTAGATACATTGGACATAATGTAATATCAGAGATACACGCTTCCAGTATACATGTACATGGTCATGTAGAAAGTTATGCAGCATATGATGATGAATATAGAATCAAGAAAAATGTGCCTCAGCAGCCTCACCATCCATATTGCACTGATTAATGTGAAGAATAAGCTCTTGTTCTTTTGCTTGTGATGATGAAAAATTCAATTACCGGTAAGACATTTTTTTTTAATGAAAAAATCATTATAATGGTCTTCAAATGTGAAGCTTACAACAGATATAATGAGTAACTAACAAACAAGTTTTATTTTTGTATCAGACTGTATTTTGGGCGCTTAAGAATGTTCAATTGTTTAGAACAAGTTTTCATTTTACTATTCCACTCATAATCAAACAACGGCTTTAGATTTTTTGCCAGATTTTCACTTTTGAAATAATCGTTGTCTTGGCCAGAATGACAATTCAACAAAAAGAAAGGTTTGTCAACCCCTCCCCCCCCCCCCCACAACAACATAAAAAACAAATCACATTCTCATCAAAATTTACAAGAAATTAAACCTTTCAACTTGAATAACTCACAATATTATCCTAAAAGTGCAAATCTTCAGTTTCATTTCTTTTTTCTATCGTGATTTTGTTAACATCACTTTGTGGTGTGAAATGATCTTATCTGTAATGAATAATTTTAAGGCTAAAAATGAATTGGTTTCTCAAAAGTAGACCAAAAACTGGATCCAGAAAGTGGTCAAAAAGTGACCTCTCTCTAAAAAAGGAGCTTATGGAAAGTAAATTTGGGTATTAAAGAAAGTCACATCCTTGTGTGGAATTCCCCCAAATAATGTATAAGTCTGGTCCTTGTACGGATATGAATGAGGGAAGTACATCCTTCCCCAAGTTATCCAGAAAAGTTAAATAACCCATTAAATGAGAAGAGACAATGACATTTCTGTTTTAACTCTAAGATTAAGTACTGTCAACATTACAAGTCGTATCCCAATTATCTACATGTACATGTACATGTAGATAGCAATAGTCTTGGTCCATTCATACGTTACCTGAAGAAAAACAAATCGCTAAAAAATGACTATGATACAGTGTAGAGCACTTCAATTTCTACAAGTATCTTTAAAGGTCCCCTGTTAAACCAAACAGGCTTAAAATTGAAAAAGAGACATGTAGGGAAAAAAATTGATGGAGATTCTGAATATGACAATAAATCATCAATAATTCTGGAATGTAGCTTTTAAAAATAATGACTCAGAACGCTCAGAAAAAAAGCCCAGTTTCGGAGCTGTATTGGGCAATAGTATATGACGTCACTGCAGGAGACAACATTGGCATTATACTCAACATACTGTACTATACATGTAACATAGCACTTGAATGGAGATACCCTACTAAATCTTCTACAATTGTTCAAACAA
>JAVYIG010014856.1:0-39123 GCA_035222895.1 Strongylocentrotus droebachiensis | reverse complement strand
AGACCCTAATAGTAGGTAGATCTAGGTCTATGTTACAATTAGACCGAATTTTCCGTCTCTTTCGTTCGTTAGCCTCTTATTGGGGTAGGGTCGGCCGGCTCTCTTTAGAGACGGAAACCGTTTAATCACATGTCCTTGCTAACGCCACGACCAACTCTGGTCGTAGCGTTTTGCCCCCAAAATCCCCCTAAATGTCATTTTACCTCGTGTATATCCAAATGTAAATTAGGCCTAGGGTATAATAATTCGGTTCCACTTACTAACTTGCTTGAAATAATCCGTTTAATGGTCCCTTTTAAGGAAATTATGGGTCTAAATTGACAGCCGTGTTGAAAATCTTGCAAGTCGTGTTAAACTCTCGCTGCCGGAGTCATCTAAATCAATCTCATCCCTTCTAGTCTACGCCGAAGGCAAAATGATTATTAAAGAAAAACTGTGATAACGCCATTACGAACGTGTAGATGGCGCACAGATGGGCGTTAGAATATTTACATGATTAAAAAATCGTCGACGGTCAACGAACCATCGAATCGGTCCCTCCTCTGTGTGTTATATATATGGACCTTTTTGACTGATTCGTCAGTTCGTGTGACCGCCGACCAATCATTTATTTGTGACATGTTGTATCCACATATGTAATAATGTAATTTATTTTTAAATGAAAAAAAAAGAGGAATAAGATGGTGGGTCTTAGTTTCGAAGATTTGTTTAAATTTGTATTTCTTTTGAAATAACCGGGTCTGGAGGAAAGACTACGCTCTATACCCATGTTATTCCACAGGAATGAGATGGTGAGGTCTTAGTTTGAAGATTTTTTAATTTTTTTTTAAATAACCGAGTCTGAAGTAAAGACTACGCTCTAATCCCATGCTTTATTACCGGGTCTTAACTTGGAAGATGGAGGGGTCTTAGTTTAAAGGGATTGTTTAACAATGTTAAATCTGAGATACACGACCCTACGTGTTATCAGTGTCTGTGAAGTGGTGTAATATTGAAGCCCTAAAAAAATTGCGCTTCAAAATGATCACGAAGTGCCTCAAAAAAGTAAAAAATCTTTGAGTGACCGGTTTTACCATGCTCGTTTTCCCCAATAGACTGTAGTGTTATGAAAACCGTCAGGTGAACGGTTTTCAAAATTTGTAATTCCAATCATAAATATCTTGATAATCAGACAGGCGATCGGCTTGTAAAAGTCATGGGATTCCTGACTGACCCAAAGGTTTATAATTATCATTGCATCATGAGCTAAATCCAGAATTTTATTTCAGAATCTGAGACAAAGTTACCGGATCCCTTTAAAAGTTTTTTTTTTTTTTTTTTTTTTAACTTTTGAATAACCGGGTCTGGAGAAAAGACTACGCTCAATACTCATGTTCAAACGGTCAAATGAATTTATGTTGACAGCCTGTCTGGAATCTCTGCATTGAACAGCGTCGATTTTTTTTCCCTCCTTTTAAGCTTCCTTTTAAAATTATTAAAAAACTTGAATTCGGCGTAAATATTCATAATTGAATGACACACGCCATTAAGACTAAAACAACAACAACAACAACAACAACAGTTCTTCCACAGGAATAAGATGATGGGGTCTTAGTTTTGAAGATTCTTAAAAAGTTTGAAATAACTGGGTCTGGAAGAAAAAACTACGCTCTAAACCCATGCTTTATTACCGGGTCTTAGTTTGGAAGATGGTGGGGTCTTAGTTAAAAGTTTTTTTTTTTTTTTTTTTTTTTTTTTTACTTTTGAATAACCGGGTCTGGAGGAAAGACTACGCTTGATTCTCATGTTATTCCACAGGAAAAGGATTATGGGGTCTTAGTTTTGAAGATTTTTAAATTTTTTGAAATAACCGGGTTCTGGAGTAAAGACTGCGTGCTACATATACCCATGCTTTATTACAGGGTTTTAGTTTTGAACAAATTCGACAAAATATCCCTTCAAATTTATTACATTTGTGGGTGATTCAAAATTATTACATTTGTGGGTGTTATAACATTTATTACATTTGTGGGCGTTATTACATTTGTGGATGTAACAGGGGGGGGGGGGGGGGGTAGGATAATACATTAACACAAGGAAGTAGGTGTGTATAATTAGTTAGCAATAGCAGCACAAGCATTTGTTGTATGAAGGGGTGACCAAAGTTTGCAGACATTTTAGAACACATTACAAAATGTGATATTCGATCTATGATTTCTCATATTCTACACAAATTTATTTATTTCAATTATTACCAAATGGACGGCAAAGTTTTTTGCTACAGATTGGTTCAACCAAAAAAAATTATTGTGGAAGGATTTCAGAGATATCGCGATCAGGCGCGTAGCCAGAGTTTGATGTTTGGGGGGGCACATACATGTAATCGATCGAGGTCAAAAAAAAGGGGTCTACAAAATTTCAACCGATCCTGGAAATTTTAGGGGGGCACGTGCCACCCCCCCCCCCCCCCCCCCGTGGCTACGCGCCTGATCGCGATCTAAAAATTTGATGTCGGATCGTGCGTGCGCGCTGAATCTAAAAAAGTCATAAAAACAACGAGACCTAACTTCACGCACAGGGATTTACAGTTGATTTATCAAAAAATGTGATGCATCGAAAATAAGTTAATATCATAATTTGCAAGGCAAGACATCATACAATCAGTTGGTACCACTTTTTACTTACAATTTTGAGGAAATCTGCTCTCATATTTATTATTGAAGATTTTCAGACCCTTTTTTAAATCGGTAAATTGATAATTTTTCGGAACGGACGCAAAAGGTTGCAAAATTTGCAGATCTTTTGTCAATATTTTCACAATATCGTACACAATTCCAAAGAGAATTTCATATCTGGGTAATTTTATGTTCCTCTTTCCATTGGTGATATCAGATTTTCGAAATCTTACTGATTTTTTTGAGATAGCGAACTTAGGTCACGCGCGAACTTTGGTCACACCACCATACATGTATGATTCACCAAGGTCAGCGGGAGCACGTACAGCACTCATACTGATTGATAGTCATACAGCTGCAGTGCTTGAACTTAGCTAGCACGTACTACGTAGAACTTTACACATTGAGTGCTGTACAGTCACTACAGTGATTATCTGCATGAGATAAAGCGCTCTCATCAACTGATCCTCTCGAGCGACTTTGAACGGTGAGAGTGGGCCTACTTAAGCAGAGAGCGCAATGACAAATGCCAATACATACTTGACACACAGGGAGCTCCGAGCTCCAGATCTAATCTAGCCTTTAAACAAGGCCACTTGTCTGATAGACGCCGAGCGACTAAAACGAGACTAATCGCGAAAACCCAAGTGAACGCGAGAGCGAGGAGCCCATCCTAGTGGCCTTTATCAATCTGATTTGGATTTCTTATGTTAACCCTTGTTTCCGACTGGAATTCGCTCCAGAAAATGGAGCGTTCAATCAGCGAACGTATCCTCGCACGACGTCAGCATATCCATCACACACACACACACACACAGTAAACTCTACGTAGTGCGAACATGGACCTACATGCTATGAACTATTACGTACGTGCTAAGACCACTGACCTCTACATGCAACGAATCACGAACGAAGCCAACTGGGAGATCGCCGTTCTGATTGGTCAATAAATCCAAAGTAGGCGTATTGGCATGCTATGATCTATGAATAATTCATGCGGAGCAGTGAAACCCACTTTTCAAAAGGGCTTCGTGACGTTCCGTCACTCAGTCACGCGTTCACTCCGGGTATCTAGACTCATCTCAGCCGCTTAGAGTCACGAGGCCTTGTCAAAAGGCTAGATCTAATCCTGAAACACGAATCAAACAGTTTCACATTTAAAAGAAAATGTCGCCAAACCAGCTGTTTAATTCGTGCTACAGGATTAGGTCTGGAGCTCCGATGCCTTTGGTGTCAGCGTCGAAGCTCAATGGAGTTATGACATGTCATGCTTTAAACAGGTGACGCACTTCAAACATAACTGACACACACTTTGCATCTTAGGTACTTACATAAAAAGGGAATTAAAATTAATGAACACTTTGGATTTGATTTGATTTGATTTTCTTCTGCATTCATGTAAGTACAGATAACAATAATTTAAAGTACAATAAGTATTTTCTGACAATGAATCATAAATAAGCAAATACATAAATATATATAAATTGGTATTTTTAAAATAATTAAACATCTTAACACTTTAGTACATTTATAATTTTGTATCATTTTGTTAAAGGCCCACTGCACTACTTGTAGCTACTTGCGCCCTCTATATAACAAACCATACCTAATCGGTGACCATTGGTCCCCCATGATCCTCTTTTTCTTATGTTAACTGAGAGCTGAGTTGATGAGATAACCACCTGTCCAGTGACCTTGCAGGGCAGTCTAATCCCTCTTGTAAACTATGGCAGATACGCTTTAAGGCTATACATAGTCATGGCCAAAGTAAAACAATGTGTTTCTGGACTCTAATGATTTGTTGTATTTTTATAATTTATAAATAGAAACAGATACTGGCTGTTAGAAGAAAAAAAAAAAAGAGATTCCAAATTTAATTTTGTACATTTTATTGTATTTTTTTTACACCCTGTAGCTCAACGCATAGGAAGATGGATGCTTGCCAGGACTCTCTGCCAGAAGACTGGTATCCGTTCTCAGAGCACAGCTCCTGCAGTGGTACTGGACAATACCATGCAAGAAGTGATGGATTCCATTCACGAGGCAGGGACATTTAAACCAGAGAGAGTTATCACCACCAGGCAAGCTGCTGACATCAAAGTTGCTGGAATGTCAAAGAATATTCTCAACTTTTGTGCAAACAACTATCTAGGGCTCTCTGTAAGTAGGCATGGAGAAATGATATCAGTCTATCAAAGTTGCTGGAATGTCAAAGAATATTCTCAACTTTTGTGCTAACAACTATCTAGGGCTCTCTGTAAGTAGGCATGAAGAAATGATAACAGTCTATCAAAGTTGCTGCAATGTCAAAGAATATTCTCAACTTTTGTGCAAACAACTACAATGTATCTAGGGCTCTCTGTAAGTAGGCATAGAGAAATGATAACAGTCTATCAAGTTGCGGGAATGTCCAACAATATTCTCAACTTTTGTGCAAACAACTATCTAGGCCTCTCTGTAAGTAGGCATGGAGAAATGATAACAGTCTATCAAAGTTGCTGGAATGTCAAAGAATATTCTCAACTTTTTTGCAAACAACTATCTAGGGCTCTCTGTAAGTAGACATGGAGAAATGATAACAGTCTATCAAAGTTGCGGGAATGTCAAAGAATATTCTCAACTTTTGTGCAAACAACTATCTAGGGCTCTCTGTAAGTAGGCATGGAGAAATGATAACAGTCTATCAAAGTTGCTGGAATGTCAAAGAATATTCTCAACTTTTGTGCAAACAACTAGCTATGGCTCTCTGTAAGTAGGCATGGAGAAATGATAACAGTCTATCAAAGTTGCTGGAATGTCAAAGAATATTCTCAACTTTTGGGCAAAAACAACTAGCTATGGCTCTCTGTAAGTAGGCATGGAGAAATGATAACAGTCTATCAAAGTTGCTGGAATGTCAAAGAATATTCTCAACTTTTGTGCAAACAACTAGCTATGGCTCTCTGTAAGTAGGCATGGAGAAATGATAACATTCTCAGCATTGTAGCTATGGATGAGCATGACAAGTAAGAAAATAAAATCATCAGAAATCTTGTAACTGGTGAAAGAGGCTTAGTTGTTACTTATTACATGCAAAAGATTAGAAAGAAATTGTGATCATATCGAGATATATACAATTCATTTGTAAGGTTGTACTAAGATTAGTTTCATTTTACGCCATTCACCCAGTAAGAAAATGACCTAGTATTTTTAATTTAGGCCTGGGCCCTCTTTCATAAAGCTTGTTAACAATAACAAATGCTTACTATCTATGACAAATTTGCCCTCAGCCAATCAAATGTCGCCATTTCAGTAGCTTATAACAATTATTGAAACTTGTTATTGATTACAAGTTTAATGAAACAGGGGCCAGACATGATTATAAGCCTATATTTTTTATTTTTTTAAATTTTCTCTTAAGAGCCACCCTGAGGTAATTGACGCTGCTAAACAAGCCTTGGATAAGTATGGTGCTGGACTGAGCTCAGCCAGGTTTATCTGCGGAACACAGGTAATTATGCTACTGAAGATAGACAGTGAAAACAATTCCATTTTTAAAAACTATTTTTGAATATTGTACCTTAACTAGATGACTGGACATAAATTTATGTACTATGAAGGATATGCTATTATAAAACCAACGGTCACCGCTTAGGCATTGTTTGTTATATAGAGGGCGCAAGTAGCTATCAGTAGTACAGTGGGGCTTTAAAGGTAATACAAAGTTTTGGTATGGGGTCATGGATTTGGTTCCAATGAACATATTGGAAGCATGTGATTTTACAATATTCATTGATCGTTGTCGCGGTTGAAATCAAGTCTAAAGTGATGAAATTGTAAATAATAAACTCTTTATGTTGTATAGCGCCCTCTCAAGACTGGTATTACTTTAACTTTAAAACAATGTTTCTTCACTACAATTGACCAATTTGCTATTACCGTTTGAATATATCAGAACTGCATATATTCTGAGATTTTCATGGTCGCAGGTTCCATGGAATGGCTTTAGGCGCTATTTGAAATATTTGAAATTTACCGGGAGCACCGGTAAATTTTGATTAGTCAATTTGCTCTAAAGAAGAAGTGTTTTAGGTACTAAATTTTCTAGTGCTTATTATACATCCACAGGGGCATCCAAATATATCAACATTTTAAAGAATTACAATTCATCCGATTTTCAAAATTTCCAGAAACTGTGCATTACCTTTTAATTGATTTGTTTCATTTTAAATTATTTGTCTTCTCTACAGGACATACACAAAGATTTGGAAGAGAAGATTGCTCTCTTTCACGGCCGCGAGGACTCCATCTTGTATGCCAGCTGCTTTGACGCAAACGCTGGTTTATTTGAAGCGATGCTGACACCCGAGGACGCTGTTCTCTCCGACGAACTCAACCATGCGTCGATCATTGACGGTATCAGGCTTTGTAAGGCGAAAAGGCAACGCTACAAACATATGAACATGGAAGGTAAGAATTACACACTTTGTCTCACTTAGGGTGACAAAAAGAAAATCCTTTGATTCTTCTGAATTTTTGTTTGTGTGTTGTATACAAGTAACTTGTAATGACTGTAAAATTACAGGGCTACAAGTGTCAATTTTTTTTTTCAAGCATGAAACATGTCCTTAATGAAAAATATAGGGTCAGGTGTCACCTGATGATGTACATGTAAATTCCTCTCGGGTCGATTCGATATGTGCTCATGCAAAATCTCCTCCGGGCTATATTTGTCAAAAGTTTAGGGCTAGGGTTGGGTCTTTAGCCCAGCGCACACTGGTGTAGATCTGATTTTGGAAGAAATTTGCCATATATGTGTAATTGAGTTCTTAAGACGTGTATCAATCAGATATGATTATTTACGTCTGGGGACCGCCCTTTAACGTCACCATCCATGACTCAGTTTCGACCCAGGGTCACCTGATCCAGCTTCTACAGGCGGTGCGATGCAATTAACTTGCTGATAACACCGAAATCTTTTTGAATATTTAATGGTCATCGAAGCACCCAGGTTTCCAAGCTCACTTTATCACCAAACATTCCCCCTCTCATTTCTCCTTTGTTTGTGAGCAGATTATGCTCAAACTATGATCAGCTATGCATCAAGTCTTTTGTCATCTTTGTGTATGGCTTGTGCATTTTTGTTGCTATGACAGGCAGCCAGTGCAAACAAATTTTTTTAATCAAATTATGGAAATACAAGCATCACTTTAAACAAACAGTACTTTTTCATTCCTGGCCCATGTTTCCTGAATGAGGTGTCCTATGAAAGTGCAGAAAATTAACTTTCTTGAAATGTGATTTTCTCCTCAAAATTCAGTCACCGACCGCCAAATGACTTTTTGGTACCCTCTCTTCAAATTGTTTTGAATTACTCATGCGTGAGATATGCATCATATAAGTTGCTTCAAACGAAAGAAGAAGATCTAAGCTTTACAAATATGTGTCATTTATTAATTATAATTGTGATTAAGTTATGATAAAACGTTGATAATTCTCGGTTTCGTTTTTTAAATGAAAAGTAGATAAATAAATAAAGAAGGAATAGTATTGATTAAAGGTAAAGACCAGTATTGGAAACGCCCCAATTTCAAAAAATGAAATGGAAGCTCTCATTACCAATCATGTGAAAGAATATGTTTTGACTAATACATGATGATAAAAAATTTGCCGGGAAACCGCCTACTAATTCATATATTTGGTAAATTTGTTTCTCTCATGGTCGTGCGAGATATATAGGGTAGTCCCATATACATCTTTCTGTGTATAGTGCTTGTAACTTTACGAAGAATGGGCCAAATTTCTTATCATATATGATTCCAGAACCTTGCAGATGCTAGATGCTAGATGATCAACCTTTTCTGATCGATTCCACAACGTTTCTTTCACAATGCAATCGCATGACCATTACTGGTCTTTACCTTTAATTGAAAGAATATTAGTCAGTGGAATTGATATGCATTAAAGCCCCTCTGCACTAGTTTTGCAAAGAGGGATTAGACCTCCCTGCATGGTCACTGGCAGGTGGTTATCTCATCAAATCAGCTCTCAATTAACATAAGAAAAAGGGGACCATGGGGGACCAATGGCCACCGATTAGGCATTGTTTGCTATATAGAGGGCGCAAGTAGCTATAAGAAGTTCAGTGGGGCTTTAAATGAATGGACTTCATTTTCTTCCCTTAGATCTGGAAGTCCAGCTGAGTGAGTCCATGGACTGCCGGATGAGACTCATTGTCACCGATGGTGTGTTCAGCATGGACGGAGACATATCACCCCTCAGGTAAGTGTGAGGGTGCGTTCAAGCGACACTTATTCACCCTAGAAACAAGGTTTTCAAAGCCATTTAGTTGAGAAAACGGTTGCGTTTAAGCGACTTCAAGCAATTTTTTGTCGGTCGTAAAACGCTGAAAAAGATGCGTTTGGTCGCTAAAAATTGCTTGAATGAACAAAGATCTTAATCATGATTCTGTAACGTCATTATCGTGGCCTGCTTCCGGTTTGAGCGACAGTCGACCGTAAACAAATTCAGAAAGCACGCGGCGAAGTCGACCTACACTTCCTGGGTAAAAAAAAACTGCACAGTGTGATGAGCAGTGGCTGGGCTTGAAATGAGCGGGAATCAGCAATCATTGATGACAAATCACTTGAACGCTCTAATTTTCATATTATTTGCCATGTACTAAATGAATATAGAAATACTAGACTCTCCGGCGTCTCCGCGAGTGGTTTCATTGGAATTAATCAAGCTTTTCCCCTCGCTGCCGTGTATCTCTCTGGCTTGTGCAGCTACTACAAAGCACATTCTATAGCAAGATGTTTTACTCAGGGTAATTTCATACGTAACAAACGACTGCCGCTCATCTTCGGAAAATGTCTCAGTCTTGAAATACGCGGACGACACTGTTATTGTTGGGAATATTAGAGGAAGTGAGACTGAATACGAAGATTATCTAAACTGGTTTACTGAGTGGTGCAATGAAAACTTTCTGGACTTCAATACTACGAAAACAAAAGAGATGATAATTGACTTTAGGAAAGTAAGACCCGTAGATCCAAGTAGCTGCCCAATGAAAATAAACGGAAAAGAAATAGAGATAGTGAAATCATACAAATACCTTGGCACTGTAATTAATGACAAGCTGAAATGGGATGACAACTGTAGGGAGCTGTACAAGAAAGGGCAGCAACGGTTATATTTCCTTCGTAAACTCAATTCCTTTCACGTAGACCGCACAATAATGTACCTTTTCTACAAGTCTGTGATAGAGAGCATAATAGTAAACGACTGCGTTGTGTGGTACACAGCATGTCGAAAAGTAGACTTGTCTATGCTAAAAAGAATTGTTAAACAGGCAGAAAAAATTGTAGGGAAGAATCTAGACTTCGAAGATATATGTAGAAATAGAGTACTTGACAAGGCGAAATCAATCTACCATAACAGCCGCCACCCCTTAAATAACAATTATGTAGCCCTGAGGTCAGGAAACAGGTTAAGATCTCTAAGGTCCAGAACGAGCAGGTTTCTTAATTCATTTGTGCCAAGCTCAATCAGGCTGATGAACGAGGAGGGTTTAATCTAAGTCTGAATAATAAACTGATTTTAATCTGAATTGTGAATTTAATTTGAACTGTGAACCTAACTTAATCTGAATTATGACTGAATGTAATCACCTATTTTGAATTATAACTTGTATTTAATTTGAATTGTAAATTTAATTTATTTTGAATTATGAATTGTAGGTGATCGGAACTTGAGTTGAATTATATTATGAAATATGAATTGAATTGGTCTGAAGAATAAATTGTATTGAATTTGAATTGTGAATTTAATTTAACCCGAAATATGAATTTAATTCAACTACTTAGTTTGAATTATAAATTGAATTTGATTTGAATTGTTAATTTTATATTAATCTTAATTACGAATTGAATTGATTTGAATTATAAATTGTACTTAATATGAATTATGAATCTATTTAACCTGAATTGTCAATTTAATTTAATCTGAATTATGAATTGTACGTGATCGGGATCTGAATTGAATTATTTTCTGAAATATGAATTGAATTTGTCTGAATCATAAATTGTATTGAATTTGAATTGTGAACTTAATTTAACCCGAATTATGAATTTAATCTTATTACTTAGTTTGAATTATAAATTGAATGTGATTCGATTTTCTTAATTGTATTTTAATCTGAATTACGAATTGAATGTGATCGGGATTTGAAATGGATTTGATCTGAATTACGAACTGAATTGGTCTAAATCTTTAATTGTATTTAATCTGAATTGCGAATGAATTTAATCCGAACTTGAACTGAATTTAACGACTATGTCTGAATTTATGAATCGAATTTCAGTCTGCATGTTGAACTATCAAATTTGTTGTTACCTATGTCCAAGTTAAATGTTCTACTCTGTACCCATCTGTATCTTATTGATGTTTATAATGTGTAATCTTGTACTGACATGCAAATGAAACAAATTTCCAATCATTGGACAATAAATTTGAATATGAATATGAATATGAATGTGAGTTGATGGCACATTCTATAGCAAGATGTTTTACTCGGGGTAATTTCATACGTAACATAATGTGAGTTGATGGTCATCTGTCGTGTGTCTCTTTGATACGGATGTAATGTTGAATATGCATGAGGTATCTCTGTCGTCATGCATATCATGCATTATGCATATCGCATCTGTTTTTCGCCCTGGACGTCAACACGGAGGAGGACCTCGGGCGGATTATAGCCAATTCCACAGAGTAGACTCTCCCGCGGACGATGGCACCGGGCCCCGGAACCCCGAGGGGAGGGTTCAGGAGGAGATAGCTGCACCAACTTCGGTCGGCAATCTCATTAAAAAACAATAGAATACAAAGGCTCGCGGAGACATCATGCCCCCCGCGGAGTCTTAGCGTATTACTTACTGTGATGATAAACAGATAAACAGATGATAAACAGAATGTATGTACATATATATATTTTATTCTCTCTCTCTTTACTATTTTCAGGGAGATAGTAGCTTTGTCCAAGAAATACGATGCGCTAGTCTTCATTGATGAGTGCCATGCTACAGGTTTCCTTGGTGCAACAGGGCGGGGCACTGAAGAACACCTGGGTATCGACGGCTCCAGTGATATCATCAACTCCACCCTCGGAAAGGCACTCGGAGGGGCAGCTGGTTAGTTTACTTTCATCATTAAACTTTAGGCTAGTTTGGGAATTATCCTCTCTCTCTCTCTCACTCTCATTCTCTTTATCTTTCCCCCTCTCTCTCTCTCCTTCTCACTCTCTTTTTCTCCCCCCCCCCCTTCTCTTCCTCTCTCTTTCTCACTCACCCTCTTTATCTCCCCCTTTCTCTTTCTCTCTTTCTCTTTCTCTTTCACACTCACTCTCTTTATCTTCCCCTCTCTCTCTTTCTCTCTCTTTCATTCTCTTTATCTTCCCCTCTCTCTCTTTCTCTCTCTTTCATTCTCATTATCTTCCCCCTCTCTCACTCCCCTTCTTATGCTCATTCCCCTTCTCATGCTCACCCCCCCCCCCCTCTATCTCTCTCTCTTTCTCACTCACTCACTCTGTTTATCTTCCCCTCTCTCTTTCTCTCTCACTCTCTCCTTGTTATTTTCCCACAAAAAGACCTTTTCAAGCCCTTTTGCTTTGAAAGATGTTCTAAATTAGTGTTATCTTTCAATTTAACCTTTTCATTATTTTAGCCTGCAAATGGGACACAGTACCTTTAATGTCTTAGGATGACAATTAAGATAAGAATCAAGGAAGTTTATTGGCTCAGTGGCAGAGCAGTGGTCTCGTAACCGGGAGGTCCTGGGTTCGAAACCAAATCAATGCCCTTGTGCCCTTTGGTAAGGCATTATAATCCTCATTACCCTCGGGAGGACTTACAGCAGTCGGTTCCTTGGTTGTTTATTTACAAGCATACACAAGATTATTAGCAGTCATGTTAAAGGTAAAGACTGGTATTGGAAACATCTTTCTGTGTACAGTGCTTGTAACTTTACGAAGACTGGGCCAAATTTCTTATCATTTTGATGATTCCAAAACCTTGCAGTACACACCAATACTTATATGCTAGAAAAGTGATCAACCTTTTCTGATCGATTCCACAACGTTTCTTCCCAGGTCGAAAAAACAGTTGGATACCAGTTGAACCAACTGGTACTGGTACCAGTTGATTCCAGTTAAGTTAACTGGATTCAATATGGATATTGGAATACTGGAATCAACTGGTAACCAATTGATTCCAGTTAGACCAGTTGATTCCAGTTAAGTGAACTGGTTTCAATATGGAAATTGGTTTAGTGGAATCAACTGGTAGCTGGTACCAGTTGATTCCAGTTAAGTTAACTGGATTCAATATGGATATTGGAATACTGGAATCAACTGGTAACCAATTGATTCCAGTTGGACCAGTTGTCAACTGGTACCAGTTGATTCCAGTTAAGTGAACTGGTTTCAATATGGAAATTGGTTTAGTGGAATCAACTGGTAGCTGGTACCAGTTGATTCCAGTTAAGTTAACTGGATTCAATATGGATATTGGAATACTGGAATCAACTGGTAACCAATTGATTCAACTGGTAACCAATTGATTCCAGTTGGAATACCAGTTGTCAACTGGTACCAGTTGGATCCAGTTTACCAATTTCCATATTGGAAACAAACAGTTGATCAATAACCAGTTGATTACCAGTAGCGACCAGCAATCAGCTGATAATCAATAATCAATATTGCTTAGCAACCAACTAGACCACATTTACTTAAACTCTTGCTAGACCCCATCACTTAATCATTTGAGGCGCATTACATTTGAGTATAAGATTAATTATGTACTTGCGAGCTCATACATACATATATACAAAATTATACATGTTTTTACTGGTTATCAATAACATAAATCAATATATATCTATGTTTACGTCCTAAATTGGATGTAAAACATGATCAGACATAATATAATATATTTGTCAATGATTGACTAATAAAATATAAATCACAAACTTAATGTGCATTAATTAATTGTCACATTTGCTTGACAGATCATGATAATAACGTTTTCTGTGAAAACATGCAAATTAATCATGAATATGCATTAGATACATTGAACTGGTTTTTCAACTGGTATTCTACTGGTTTCAACTGGTAAATCAACTGGCAATCATCTACTGGTTTCAACTGGTAAATCAACTGGCAATCATCTACTGGTTTTCAACTGGTAAATCATCTGGTAATCATCTACGGGTTTCAACTGGTAATTCAAGTGGTACTCATGTATTGGTTTTCAACTGGTAAAGCAACTGGTAATCATGCATCTACTGGTTTCCAACTGGAATCAGCTGGTATCAAATGGTCCAGTTTGGTCACTGTGCTGGAATGAAGTTATGAATTACCAGTTAAGCCCATTGGTTTTAACTGGTATCAACTGGTCTAATAATATACCAATACGCCTATAGTTAATGGCTTTCAAATGGAATCAACTTGTAAACTACACCCAGTTGGATTTCAATATGTTCCAACAGGAAACAACTGGTCTCATTGTCCACTTTGGTTAATTTGTATGGGTTTTAAACTGGAATCAACTGGCAGATATACCAGTAAGGCCTATTGTTTTTAACTGGTATCAACTGGTGTAACAATTTACAAGTATAGTTCATTGGTTTTAACTGGAATCAACTGGTTTGTTTTCAGCACGTGCCAGTAAGGTCAATGGGTTTCAACTGGGATATACTGGTGCATGTGAAGTTTTCCAGTACCAGTTGAATCCAGTTGCAACCAGTAGATTAAACTGGCACATATTCCAGTTCCATCAACTGGATTCAACTGGTACCAGTTGATTCCAGTAGATACCAGTTGAAAATCCAACTGGTTTCAACTGTTTTTTCGACCTGGGTTTCACAATGCAATCGCATGACCATAACTGGTCTTTATCTTTAAACAATCATCATCATCATCATCATCATCTATTTCTGTTTTGTCTTGTAGGGGGCTACACCTGTGGTCCAAAGTCATTGATTGATATGTTGAGACAGAAATCAAGACCGTACCTCTTCTCAAACTCACTCCCTCCTCCCGTCGTAGCCTGTGCTTCCAAGGTATGTACCGCACAGATCATAAGGTTTCTTTTGTCTTTTTTCTATTATTGCCTTAGTCATATTGGTTTTGAATTTTGTTTTATATTTTATACTTTGTGCAAATATCAAACAAAGTTTGTATGTATTATTGCCAATGTATATTGTACATAATTCAGCCATTTGGCTGGCAGTGCAATCATAATAAAACCTTTTCAATCTATCAATCAATCAATTGAGGAGGCGTGATAGCTCAGTTGGTAGAGCAGTGGTCTCGTAATCCGGTGACCCGGGTTCGAAACCAAGTCGATGCGCTAGTGCCCTTTGGTAAGGCATAATCCTCATTACCAGGTCCCCTCAGAGAGGACCTAAAGCTGTCAACCGTCTGGTTGCTTACATACAAGCATTTATGCTTTCTTAGCAGTCAGGTAAAATAACCACCATCATTATCACCAATAGCTGTTTGGTCTACCACTAGTTCGTATACCATAAGCGTATCCATAAGCATATCTATATATATATAATTGAAAACTTGAAGCTAAAGAAGCAAAGAACCAAGATAAATGCAGAGGGCCAACTACGTACCATAAGCATGAAAGCTTGAGTCAATAGCTTGACTCTTATATTATATTTTTATATTCTGTTTTTGTTAATAATGATAATAATAGCTCGTTTTTATATAGCGCTTTTCAGGACCAAAGGCCCTCTCAAAGCACTTGACAGATATATCTTATTACCCCGGTCATCAAGCATGAAAGCTTGAGTCAATAGCTTGACTCTTATATTATATTTTTATATTCTGTTTTTGTTAATAATGATAATAATAGCTAGTTCTTATATAGCGCTTTTCATGACCGAAGGCCCTCTCAAAGCACTTGGCAGATATATATTATTACCCCGGTCATCGGATTCAGGCTTACCTGCACACAATGTATGCACATTCTCCTCTCCCTGGGGAGCATTCCAGCCAGGCATCATTTTTACAAGCGCACACTTGCTAATCTAAGCACATTAGCTTTCGCATCCTACTGGGTACCCATTTAACACCTGGATAGAGAGTGGCAAATGTAGATCAATGTCTTGTCAAAAGGACATTAGTGCAGCGGTGGTGGGACTTGTGATCCACAGTCTGGTGACATATCCACTCGTCCACGTTGAATTGTGTGTTTCTGTTTATGTTTCAGGTGTTTGATATGATTATGAGAGACAATTCACTTGTATCCAAGGTGGATAGCAATACACAGAGATTCAGGAAACATATGAAGGACGCTGGATTTAAAGTTTGGGTAAATATCAAATCATTTGTTGAGGGCTAGACAGGCATTATTACCGTATTTGCCGGTGTAAAGGCCGCAGTATTTTTGGAAGAGAAAATATCAAAAAGTCGGGGTGCGGCCTTTACGGGCGAAAGAGTTAAAAAAAAAAAAAATCAAGTCAAAACCAGCACGAATTTGCACATATGGGACTACGAACGGTGCAATAACTATTCCACTATGGTACAGGACATTTCAACACATCTTACCAGCAATTTTATCTTGCATTGTTGACATGAATATGAAAATAAATTGCTAAACCAACCTTTGCCGATAGATCTTGATCTAAGTTCGTACCAATGCATTGCAAAAGTAAAGGAAGGGACCATTTAACGGAGCTGCCGCGAAGCATCCATCCAAAGTCGCCATTTTGGTATCCATTTCATGCAGTTTCGCATTACACCGTTCATTGTGGTAGGGGTATATATCAGACACCAAATCTGCCTGCGATCACTTTTTGAGCTAAACTTCCGGTAAATTATAAGAATATTGATGAATTTGGTATCAGTTTGTAAAAAAAAATAGTGTTTTACGAGAAAATTATGATTATTTTGTTTTGTCCGTTGGTTTTTTTTTCCTTTTTTGTTCTTTTATTTTTTTTTCTTCCCCTCTTTGAAATGTCAAAGTTGGGGTGCGGCCTATGGGGCGCTGCGGCCTTATCGTCGTCAAATACGGTAAAGGGATTATTATTTATTTTCGAGGGCAAAAAAAAAATTAGTGCTCACTATGTTCCATATGATCACCAACGTCTAAGGACATGGCACGTAAAAAAGAAGAAAAAACTGATTAAAATGCTTTTATTTTGGTGAAAAGTATTGAATTACATACTGACTGTGGGGGGTGTTTCACAAAAGATCATATACCAAGTTGGACTTAAAGAGAAGGTTGAGTTCTGGGAAGAGGTAAAAAATAATTTGTGAGCGTTATCATCGTTATTATGCAAGGGTGAAAGAACATCAGATAAAACATGTTCCCTGAAAAGCATGGCTCTTCAAATGCCTTCATATTCTAAATATGACATGAAACATCGTAAAAATCGGGGGGTAGGTTTTTTTCGCCATGTGCTCATGTAGTCCCATATACATCATTCTGTGTACAGTGCTTGTAACTTTGCCAAGATTTGACCAAATTTCTTATTATTTTGATGATTCCAGAACCTTGCAATACACACAAATACTTATATACTAGATGATCAACCTTTTCTGATAGATTCCACACCGTTTCTTTCACAATGCAATCACATGACCAGAACTCAACTTTATCTTTAATGGTAATACAAAGTTTTAGTTTGGGGTCACTAATTTGGTTCAAATGAACATATTGGAAGCATATGCGATCCTACAATATTCAGGGATCGTTGTCGCGGTTGGAATAGAGTCTAAAGCTATGAAATTGTAAATAATAAACTCTTCATGTTGTATAGCTCCCTCTCAAGGTCAAGATTTTAATTAACCTTTCAAACAATGTTTCTTGACAAAAATTGACCAATTAGCTGTTCCCGTTTGGAAATTATATATATCACAACTACATATTCTGAGATTTTCATGGTTGCAGCTCATGTACAGCCGTAAGCGTTATTTGAAATTTATCAAAATTTACCGGGAGCACCAGTACATTTTTATTTTCAATTTTCTCGAAAGCAGAAGTGTTTTAGGGGCTAAATTTCCTAGTGCTTATAATACATCCACAGGGGCATCCAAATATATCAAAATTGTAACGAATCACTATCCATCCAATTTTCAAAATTTCCCAAAACTTTGTATTACCTTTAACATTTATGGAAAGCCATTAGCATCATTGAAAATATTTTGTAAAAGTTGTTTAAAAAGGCATAAAATGTTGATTCAAATCATTCATATTGTCTATTATCAAGGAGATTTCATGTTCTTGATGTTGAATTTATGAAAAGTCTAAAATACTTGAATTTTTGCTTTTGAATATATTTCATTTTAAGGCTGCAAATGGCTCTCCATAATATTTAAGTCCAACTTAGAGTTAAAGGTACTATGTCCTATTTGCAGGCCAAAAAAATGAAAAGGTTAAATTTTAAAGGCATTTAAAAGATAATACTAATTTAGAACTTCCCTAAAAATGGTGGGGCTTGAAAATGTCTTCAAGTGGGAAAATAACGACTATTAGTTGTCAAATCGACTTAGGAGCTATAGAGCCAACAAGTAATAGTCTTGATTTTCAGACCATTGTACTGAATGGTCATACGTTTTATGCTGCGCAAAGATTCAATCAGTTTAATTTTGGCCATCAGAAGAAGTGGGTTATATTGATGTAGACAAATGCTCATGCACCCTTTACAGCTCATTTTATGTTTGTTATTATCAAAGAAGAAAAAAAAGCCAGTCAGTCACTCAATAGTGTCTGACAGTGAAGTCTAGCAAATAAACAGGTTTCCTTGCATAATTTGAATATTAGGACACTGCTAACAATTAAATTTCACAGATAGGACATATATGACATATTCATGATTCCTGCAAAGTTCTACAGAATTTGATGTTGGCTGCAAAAGGGACATAGTACCTTTAAGTTCAACTTAGGATCTTTGTGAAACATCCCCCTGGTTTATACGTTATTTTGTTTTCTTTAAAAGGGCTCGACGCATCCCATCTGCCCTATAATGCTTGGAGATGCAAGTCTAGCTGGAAGATTCGCAGAGGAGATGCTGCAGAGGGGTATCTACGTCATCGGCTTTAGCTTTCCTGTAGTCCCTAAAGGTAAGATTCATGTTGGTTTAAAGTAGTCACCCAAAGAAAATTCATGGCAACTGATAATTATGGACAAATTATATATGGATGGAAAGATTTCCTCTTGAAAAACCTGAAAATCATATAGGTATCATGGAAAGGCGTAAAATGCTGCTTTGTGGCTAGCTGTGTCACGCATGAGATGTCATGAATCTTGACGTTCTTCGGAGAACCGCTGTAAGCAGAAAATCTGGATCTCAAAATTAACATTTTTGAGAGATGATTACTGCGGATACCAAATATTTAAATTTGCGCAAAATGTACTACGCAGCGTCAAAAATTTGATGGGCTGTGCACAGCCAAAATGAAGACTTCCCCATATGTATTGTACAAAATGCAGAATCGTCAATTCACGGATATGTCAATTAGAACGAATTGAAAAACTATTTGAGATGTAGATATAAGACTTCATGTGTATGCCAAATTTTTCTTCTGTGTCTCCCTTACTCTCTGTTCCGCACCTTCACTCTCTCTCTGTCTCTCTGTTTAAATTGCTTTACCGCCCCCACCCCTCCAATTTGCCCTTACTCCATATAACTTTGTCTGTCTCTCTATGTCGTGTCTCTCTGTCTCTCTCTGTCTCTCTCTGTCCGTCTGTCTCATTCTCTGTGTCTATCCCTCACTCTCTGTGTCTGTCTCTCTCTTTCTGTCTCTCTGTCTCTCTCTGTCTCTGGGGAGGGGGGATACCTTAGTCGGTGAGTAAAGAAACGCACTGGTCATACTGGTTAAGGAGTGGGAGGGACCCTGGGCCGTATTTGTACGCCCCTTTCTCTCGCTCACACCCTTTCTCTATTTCACTTTATACCCATTTTCTTTTCTCTCTCTCTCTCTGTCTCCCCTTCTCTATTTCACTTTATACCCATTTTCGTTTATCTCTCTCTCTGTCTCCCCTTCTCTCTCTCTCTCTCTCTGTCTCCCCTTTTCTATTTCTCTCTCTCTGTTTCTCTCTGCCTCTCTCTCACTCTCACCCCCTCACTAATGTATCTCTCTCTCTCTCTCTCCCCTTTTCTATTTCTCTCTCTCTCTCACTCTCACCCCTCACTAATGTATCTCTCTCTCTCTCTCTCTAGGTCTAGCCCGTATCCGTGTTCAAATATCCGCAGCTCACACCGAAGCCGAGATCGATCAGTGCGCCCAGACATTCTACGACGTCGGCAAGAAGCTTGGGGTCATCTAATTCAAGCTCGGGGTCATCTAATTCAGCACTTATGAGAAATAGGGCAAGGGAAATAGTGCAGAGACAATGTGAATTATATTCTAATACTGTTTGACACATGGTCTTGCATATGTTCCCGTGATAATTGCTCCAAAGTTTATATTTTCTTTAAAGATGCAAGCTAAGGGCAATACAGGCGCAAGTTGGTTCTAGTGTAAGGGGTTATGGTTAGGGATAGTTTTGTTACCTGTGTATGCATGATTGTAATTGGCCTTTTTACAGCCTTGTATCGATCTGATATGATTATTTACATCTGCGGACCGACCTTTACCCTCACCGCCCTCAAGACATGACCCAGTGTGAAACCATAGCAAAATAACACTGAGTTCCTACTCTCTCTCTCTCTAAGTGCCATATCGTTTGACTTTGGCGATTATGCTGTTCCACAACCCTCGGCTAGCCTTCTGTATTAGTACCACTCCCAGTTCTTTCACTCCTCTCTCTTCCAACAATTTCTGCAGACTGTCCATCCAAAGTATCCTCCTTCTTCCCCTACTCCTTCTTCCCACAATTTTCCCTGTCAAAGCAAGGTTCTCTAGGCCTTCTTTAATGTAATGTGACCCATGAACTTCAACTGCCTAATCAACATCTCACGTATCATTTTCCTTTGCACTCCAGCTCGTGTAAGAACTTCCTCATTACTAACTTTGTCAGTCCAGGGGATTTTCATCATTCTTCTTAGAAACCACATTTTGCAACTTTCCAAACGCTTTTTAGTATCAGAGGCTAAAGTCCATGTTTCACTACCATACATAAGTACTGGGTAGATGTAACAATTCAATATCCTTATTCTGGTCCTCTTACACATCGTTCGATTTGTCAGAATTTTGCCTAACTTTGAAAATGCAGATTTAGCGAGAGCTATCCTTCTCTTGATCTCTGTCTCGCATCTGGCATCCTCGGTAATCATGCTGCCGAGGTAGTTAAATGAGGAGACTTGTTTAATAGTCTGTTCTTTCAGTTTCAAGTTACATTTTGGACTGCTCTTCTTGGATACCACCAGGCACTTTGTCTTGGTATAGTTGATCCCTAGTCCCATTCTCTCATTTTCTTTTACAACTACATTCAGGAGTCTTTGGAGATCTTTCTCTGATTCAGAAAATAAAACAGTGTCATCAGCATATCTAATATTTGTGATTGAATGACCACCCACTTGTATCCCATTTTCATCTTCCAATTCTCTTGGAATGATTTCACTATACATATTGAACAGGTCTGGCGACATAACACAACCCTGTCTGACTCCCCTTCTGATGTTGATATATTCACTACACTCTCCTTCTACCCTGATGCATGCAAACTGATTCCAATATAGACTTTGTAGCAGTCTTAGATCTTTCCTATATATATCAAGCTTTTTCAGCTCTTCAAAAAGTTCTATTTATTCAGATCGTCATATCTCAGCCAATGCTTATACATATTCAAGTAGTTTTCGACATTTGGACATTATTTTTAATGCTTTTTCCGAAAATGAAGTTCAAATTGAGAAATTCTAAAAATAGATTTTTATGATGTCACAGCTTCGGTACTCGATCAATTAGCAGTAGGGTGTCTCCATTTTTTAGAAAAAGTCATTTACAAAAAGCATAGAATAATTAAGTGAATGAAAGTTGCATGTGTATTTGTGGTTTGAACATGTATATATGACAGGTACCATTCACATATCTTTGAAGAATGTTTATTCTGCTAGTTACGGTATAATTTGGTTCCATTTTGGTTGCGGGTGTTGTTGGCAATGTGCTATGCTCTTAGTTTGTGCTTGTTCAAACTTAAGTCTTTCTTTCAACTTGTCATGGGTATATATATACCGTGCATTCGTCTATTTATTATCATGATACAGGGTGTCACGGTATGCAGCTATATACTCTCAACTTTTTGACTATTTGTGCAAATCCTTTTATTTATCATGTTAAACTTATTTCACCATTGATACAATACCATGGTAGCTAAAGCAAAACGCAGTGGCACGACAAAAATATGTTCAGAACACACAAAAACGTGTTCGGAACACAAAAAAACATGCGTTTGTAACACAAAACAGACGCATTCGGAACACAAGAAGACGCGGTCGGAACACAAAAAAACATGTTCGGACCACAAACGTGTTTGGTACAAGAAAAGACGCTTTCGGAACACAAAAAGGCGCGAAATGAAAAGTTATAATTTGTCACATCTAAAATGACATTTTGGGGCGTTATTGAGTCTAATCAAGGTAATAGAGATTTTTACCTAGTTCCGCGTCATAAAAACTATGGTTCTCTCACAATCCAATAACATCATTATTTTCAACAATTATATATTTTGCGTCCAGACGCATCTTTTCGTGCCTCTAGTTTGCCAAGCTACCCGAGAAAAGAGGCTTTACCACAGCATTAATACCTTTTTCTATTTATTATATGTACCATGCACTTTATATGCACTGTTGTGTTTATTTATGGATTTGTGTCACTTAATTGGTTAAAATATTTCAGAATTTGTAAAATCAGATCCCGGTACTTTATTAGCCCCATTTGTGGTTCAGTGTCTTATTTTGAAATATAATGAGAATGATTGTGTCAATTTGAGGAGGAAAACGTGATTTATTAAGACCTTATTGAATACAGTTAACTGCTGTAGGTTAAGATGATAATATTATGCTGGATATGATATAAGTTTAATGTCTACTTTGGTCAATATTTCTAGTAAGCAGTAAATTTGGTCTTCTGTGTGTTCGTTCGTTCGTGTCTCCTTAGATCAAGATAGTAATTTATGTAAAGTTCCTTAATTAGAAGTAAATTAAATTAAATTAAGTTCTTCCATCGCTCGATTGCTGCAATGGCCGTTTCATTAACAAGGGACAGGTCTTCATCTGTGCAACCCGTTCCGCCGCACTGCAAGATGTGGTCCATCGTCTGAGCCTCTCCGCAGTCGCAGAGAGTATCTCCTTCATGGGCATAGCCCCATCTTGCCATATTGAACTTACACCGTCCCATTCTCGTCCGCATTCGATTTAGGCATTGCCACTCCGGCCACTTCAGGTTAAGACCTTTGATGAGTACGGGCTTGACTGATGGTGGAGGATTCTGTTCAGGTGGTGGGACAGAATCGAGGAAGCTGTGTCGGGATATAAGTCGTTTGTGGGGTTGTAAGTATCCGTGTAGCATGTGTCTGTCATCTGTCGCCTGCTTCATCCGTTCCTTGAAGCAGATGAAGCAGGCGACAGATGACAGACACATGCTACACGGATAAAGCCATGATGCTTGCATCATGCATGAAAATGTTGGCAGATTTGATGGGAATTTCACAATTGTGAGAGTTCATTACATGAAATAATTGATACATCATCGAAACAGAAACTACAATGTTTGTATGAAAACTTTCTTGCCGTGACGTGTATGGCTTGTCGTTTACAATTTATGAAATTTTTCTGGGTCTTCTTAATAGCCCTTTGCTTATAGTGAGAACCTGGTAATCGCTGTGTTAAGCTGATGGGACCTATACGATTCAGAAGTCAACGGTTTAATACAGAATCCGAGAGATAGAGGGCCCTAGTTTGTGTAGACCCACCAAAGACAGTTTAATATTCAGATGTCCAAAGGCTTTGATCCTGAGTATTCCAAAGTTCAGTTTTCGATAGACTTTAAGTCTGTATTCTTAGTTTTTTACATGCAGCTTTATAGAACGAAGAGGCTCAATTTTGTACAGAATCGCCCTTTAATTATATGTATGTTTGTGCCTTGAATATTCACAGTATACTATACTGGCCCAGGTTATTTGAAATACTTATTGGCTGACTCAACACAGTTGAAAAGAGGCTTATTTTTTTCATGTAGCAATTTTTTTTTATCCAGGGTTTACGGCTTGCACATGTTTGCGGTTGGTGTTTGCAATTGCCCCATAAATTATATATCAATAGTAGATTATTTTTCTATCTTAGTTGTATTTTTATTTGTTTCATTTGGTTGTATTTTTTCCCCAAGATATTGTAACATGATCAGTGTAGTATTCATGCAATGGTAATTGGGTAAAAACAGAATAAAATGCTGTATTTCTCTCTTCTGTGCTTTAAAAAAAAAATTGTTTAATATCAGATAATATTAATTCAGTACAATCACTAAGAAGCCACAGGTAACATAGGCTGGATCTGGGGCCCGTTTCACAAAGCCTTTTTTCAATGACAAATGACAAAAATCAGTGACAAATCTGCTGATAACCAATCAGAAGGAAGGATTTCAGTAGCTTATAACAAACACTGTCATTTGTCACTGATGACAAGTTCTGTGAAATGCCCCCCTGCTGGAAAAGTGTATTGTACATAATGTACATGTACAGTATGATCGGTAGAGGGTTACATGTAGAAGCATAGAAAATTATTCGTGCGCACCCTAGCTGCGCAGGGCCAAGCTGATCATGTATTTACTCTGCACAAAACCAAGGGGGCGTTTCACAAAGACTAACATAGACTTTAAGTTGGACTTAACTATGGCAGGCTGTTCATGCCACCGTCAATATTTCTCACCACTTACTGGCATTGGTTTCTCAATGGCATGCAAATCATGGTCACAAATAACAGAATTTACATTTTTTGATAATTCATTATTGAAGGAAAAAATATCATCTAAATATAATGGTGAGAGCAAACAGTGGCATGAATGACCTGCCATAGTCAAGTCCAACTTAAAGTCGATCTTATAGTCTTTGTGAAACACCCCCCCCCCCCCCCCCCCCCAGGAACTCCTAGCATTGTGCATGGGGAAGTAACCAGCTGGCCCTGCGCAGCTAAGGTGCACACGAACATTACTGCGGAATGTCTTTATTGAACAAGCTTTCCTACCATGGCGAGGCCTCATGGCAGTGTCCAAACATTGGAAGTTGTAATTATTGTAAAATGTATACATGAATTGTGATGAAGACATTAAAATAAAGAGACTATTGATATGATTCAATAATTCAAATTTATATTGTTGGACGGCAGAAGGACCTCTTTACAAGATATGCATTGAGGTTCTACACTAATTCTACTGTATTGTAATATAAAAGATGTAATCATGTATCATAATGTGTGAATATCACATTTTCATCCAATTGATAACACATTTTGTGTGTGATGACCTAAACATGTCGTGTTATCATCATCATCATTTATTTAAGTGGGCATGTTCCCTTTTACAAGGGCTTACTGACTTTCAAACTATGTCATGATACTGGATTGTTTAAAGTGAGAGCATTGATTATATTCAATTCAAACATTGCAATATGATTAAAGTCTTTATGTGTGTCAATAAATACAAACCATATGGATTGGTTAAATATAAACAATCATTTTGTAGTTTTTGTGTACGTTCGTAGTTATATCTTCTATGTACTACAGTGAAACCTGTATATAAAGACCTCAAGGGAGAAGAGAGAACATTCTTTACAGGCAGGTGGTCTTTATGTACAGGAGTGCATGTTTGAAGGGGAACAAAAAAAAAGTGGTCATTATAGAAAGTCAATTTCTAAAGCAGACTGTACAATCTTGTCTCGATGTGTGTGTGTGTCATTGGTTTTTTACACAGTGTATTTTTAATAATGAGATATGATTTGGGTCTGGGGACCGACCTTTAACGTCACCATCCAAAAGACGCGACTCGGTTTCGAACCGGGGTCACCTGAGCCAGTTTGTAGGCTTAGACAGAGAGCGGACCAACCCACATCTCCCTAATCTCTTTCCTCCTGTCACATCAAATACTTCTATTCAACCCATTGAAATAACTCCACATGAAAACGAAAAAATTCACACTGCCAATAAGTCGTGTTCTAATTTATAAAATTCTCTTTTTTAATTCTTGCTCAGAATGTTCATCTTTCAATCAATCATCATAACATCATTTTCACAAAATCATGAAGGAAAACAAATCGTGTTATGAAACGGAAAAAGTTTGAATTCATCAATAATGCATTATTCTTTGCTAAATCTTACATAAGATTGAAATATGTGAAACTCAAATAGTTCAAATTCATAAATACTATATCGATGCCTGTAGACTACGGAAGCTGTGACATCATAAAAATAAATTTTTAGAATTTCTCATTTTTTTTCTCCATTTTCTGAAAGAGCATAAAAAATAATGTCCAAATGTCGAAAGCCAATTGAATATATTATGTATTGGCTGAGATATGACCATCTGAATTAATACAAAGATTTTCTATAGGAGCTCAGTGTTATTTTGCTCTGGTTCGTAATGTTATGAACCAGAGCAAAATAATGATAATGATATTCAATTGGCTTTCGACATTTGGACATTATTTTTAATGTTCTTTCGGAAAATGAAAAAAAAATTGTGAAATTCTAAAAATAGAATTTTGATGACGTCACACTTCACCACTCAATTTCTCTACTTCAAAACAAGAGGCACTACAACGGTTCAAAGAAGAAAATAATAAAATTCAATCTGATTGCAGCAATTAAAACAGACAAACTAAATGGTTCAACTTAATTTTACCTGAATGTCCATGAATATCTCTTACTTCCGGTCCTAACGTCTTTTGACCCATGACCCTGTTAAACAATCCATATCATAATTTTTACCACCATAAAGTTTTATTTAGAGTGCTATAAAATGTACATACACATTGTAGATGCATTAATATTTTGTCAGAAACTGTTTCAAGTGTTTGGGCAAGAAAGTAAAAAATTCATTTTTGTTGGTAAATGAAAATGAAATTCATGTCCAACTATCTGATTGTGCGGCGATATCCTTTTTCAGGACACGCATTCCACATTGTGTGGTTTGGCTTGGTAAGTTTTAATTTAGAGCGCTAACATAAATATACCAATTGCATGAAAAGAAAAGGCATCAAATTATGCACTTATTGTGTCAATTATTGTTGCATAAATAACCACAATGTGTTCAAGGCCAGGAATTTTAGAAAGGAAAAAAAAGGTTTAACAAGGAAACGCTCTCGGCGGTCTCGCCTGCATTACGCAATTCGATACGATGAAAAATTGAGGTTGGAACATTATTTATAGGCAGGGTGGCCCATTAGCAGCCCCCCCCTAAAATAAAATCTTCAGAATATAATCAGCGTTTTGAAGTGAATATTGACTACCGGTAAGAATCATCATCAGAATTATTTACTATTATTTGTACCAAGATCGATAACTTGAATGAAATATGAACAAATAATACAAATTGATATATTAATTCTCATATGAAGTTGTGAAAACATAATCCAAGTCTACTAACCTAAAATGACCTTTGACCTTGTGACAAAGGCGAGACAAAAATGGTTAAATTGGCAACACACTGGGAGGTTCAAAATTATTGTTTTTTGATGGAAATTTGCTAATTTTGTCAACTTTTCTGCAAAATCTATACCCATATTTTATTCAGAGACATTGTAATTTATTTAAACAATGTAGCATTGCAAGAAAAAATTTACCGTTGATCACTATTAAAGGGTGTTGACCAGTGTCGCCTTCCTAGAAAACCAATAATATCTTTGTGGTTTGAGAATTTTCCAGGATTTTTTGCATGTTAGAGGGTTAGTACAGTAGAAGGAAGATAATTAGTAACATTTCATACCAAAATTACACAATTTTGTAATCAACTTTCAACAATGTTACCAAGTCACTTTAAGTTGGACTCAACTATGAAAGGCTGTTCATGCCACTAGTCTACCATTCCTAGCATTGGTTTTTGAAGGGACGTACAAATCATGGACACAAACCTACAAAATTTACATTTTTTGATACTTCATTATTGCAAGAAAAAAAATTATCTAAAGATCATAATTGAGAGACCGATGAAGAGAGCAATTAGTGGCATGAATGGCCTGCCATAGTTAAGTCATGTGATGAATGAGTCCTAAAAACACCCCTTTTCCTGAAAGGGATGTATATAGAAAGGTTTTAAACAAAAGAAGACATACAAACAGCTTGTTGAATCATATTAAGTCGACTGTTATCAGTTTAAGAGGTTTCCTTTATCCAAGGAATTAGGATATATCATCCACACACTTATGCAAATACAGTCAAACCTGATTTAGTGACCACCTGTCTACAAAGACCACATTTTGTTTCCCTTGAAAATGGTTTGTCATTGAAACATGCACTGTAGGAACCTGTCTACAAAGTTCACTTTTTTTGTTTCCCTTGAAAATGGTTTCTCATTGAAACATGCCCTGTAGGAACCTGTCTACAAAGTTCACATTTTTTGTTTCCCTTGAAAATGGTTTCTCATTGAAACATGCACTGTAGGGACCTGTCTACAAAGACCACATTTTTGTGTCCCTTGAAAACGGTTCCATATTGAAACACGCACTATAGGAACCTGTCTACAAAGACCACATTTTTTGTTTCCCTTGAAAATAGTTTCTCATTGAAACATGCACTGTAGAACCTGTCTCCAAAGACCACTTTTTGTGTTTCCCTTGGGCGGTCACTATAGACAGGTTTGACTGTATATCGATGTACATGTATAATCTAGAAGTTATATCTAAGTTGCTAGGCTAATATATCAATTTCTTCTCCTGTGTCTTCTTCCTCCTCTCCTATACTCTGTGATAATGAGATGACCTGAATGAAGAAGAGAAATAAGGAGAAGGAGAATGAGGAAAGGAATGAGGAGAAGAAGGAGAAAAAGGAGGAGAAAAGGAATGAGCAGAAGAAAAAGGAGAATAAGTAAAGGAATACGGAGAAGAATGAGAAAAGGAATGAGAAGAAGAAAAAGAAAAGAATGAGAAAAGGAATGAGGAGAAGAAGAAAGAGGAGAAGAAGAAAAAGGAGAATATGGGAAAAGAGGTGAGGAAGAGTCGAAGAGGAGAAGGAGAAGAACAAGAAAATAAAAGTTTCACAGATAACTCTTCTTCAAATATTAATGACATTGTTTGGGGACTTTCTTTCATTATAGATATATAGCATCACACAGGGTTACACACTAAAAGTAAAAATCAGGGGATCTGTGCACAAACAATAATTTGAGGTCCCAAATGAAAAAGTTGGTGTGAAGTTGACCTCAAGCTTTGGGTTAGGGTTAGCATAATGAAAGCAAATTTTGTGTATTACTCTTTTTTAGATAATTTTTGTAATCTATGTATTATGTATTTATTTATTTATTTTGCATTTTATTAATTTTTTTTTTTAATTTTTTTTTAATGTTATCATTTTTTAAATATTTGTTTAAAAATTAATTTGTTACTTTTATTTTTTTGTATTATTATTATAATTATTATTATTATTATTTTATTTTTTTTGGAGGGCGAAGGGGGGAACAGTCTCTACATCTACAGAAATATTTGTTACTTTGAGCATGAAAGCTATGCATTTTCTGAGGTCAAAGGGTAAATCCAGAAATTCCCACAATGTAATCTTTTCATCAATAATAGCAGGATCCAATTATTTTTGGGGAAACATTTCAAAGGATGCCAGTTTAAATTTGTTTGTTTAAGAATTAAAAGTGGTGTCCTGCTTTAAATATCTTACCACAAAACACTGTTCAATACCACATAGTATATCTGTAAAGCGCTTAGAGACGTCCGAGATGTATTAAGCGCTATATAAAAGCTGAATATTATCATTATTATTATTATTGGATTGTCCCTCACAAAACAAGATGTTTGATATCTCACCTCTTCCTTTTTGAACAGTCCACTTCTCCTCTCTTTAGAGGCTTGTCGGTAATCTTTACGAGTTCTTCGTTTCCAGCCGCGTAGTGACTTCCGTGGACCAGATCGCTGAAGTTGGTAGATAAAAATGAAAACATAATTGTTGAAGGTTCGTTGGCATGTTTCTTTGGCCCAACTGCTATCAAAAATGACACTATACAAACATGGCATGCTACACATGCAAACTATCATCTACCTCTAACCAGGGGGGTGTTTCATAAAGCTGTTCAGAAAGTTATGCATGATTTTACGAATGACTTGAATACGAAGTGCCAGAGAGGATGCCCAAAGTTTTTACTGATGTTTCCAATAACCTCAATTAAATTATGGCAAAAAATATACTTTGCATTAAAAGTGATTGTTATAATATTAATGTTAATCTTCATCTGCACAGTTCAACTTTAGTTGATGCAGTTAAACATGATTGAATATCCCATTTGGCTTTTCATATTCAAGTCATTCGAAAAGTCTTGCGTAACTTTACGAAAAGCTTTATGAAACACCACCCAGGACAGTTTTCACCCAAAAAACAATTTCATACACAGCACCAAACTACTAGAGCACTATTGATCCGAATCTCAAACAACTTAAAAACTGTGGCAGCTTAAAAAAAGCATGTCAAATTGTTATTATTGAATTTGTACGTGTAATGCACAACTATACCATTTTTTCCCCAACTGTGACTCCCGACCTTGAACATTCTATTCTAAAACTTCTAAAACAGGAAATATTGTTACACAATATGCCTTTAGACTCACCTTCTTGACATCTAAAGAGGGTGTCTTTTCAGAAAAGCTCCCTCTATGTTGCGGTGATGCAGGCAGACTGGAGCACTTTCTCTTGGTTGTGTTACCATAGCTACGCATCCTCTCTGGTTCTGAGATGAGTTCAGAGTCGCTCGCCTCTTCTGTTACCTCCTGTTGCTCGAGGTAGGTCTCAAGCTTTGCTAGCGTTGATTCATTCAACATATGAGATTCTATACAGAGAATATAATAAAGAGAAGGTTGAATTTCACCAAGTGATATCATATAATGTTATGAGATGTATATTTATCACTTACATGTAGTTGTGTATTTTGATTATTACTGTATTTGTATAAATCCCAGGTAGCATTTCCATGTTTTTAACTCTTATAATTGAATTGATCAAATCTCATACCTATAATACACCCTTTTAAGATTCATTCAGCATATGAGATTCTAGCAAATAAGATATAAACAATAGAACTAACAACTATGACATATGGATCAGAAACATGGTCATTGACAAAGGATCTAGAACAGAAGCTTGTGACTACTCAAAGAGCTATGGAGAGAAAGATGTCGCATTTATCTCTGCGAGACAAAATCAACCACAAAGTCATACGCCAGAAAACAAAGGTTAAAGACATCATGGAGAAAGTAAGAGAATCAAAGTGGAGATGGGCTGGGCATGTAGCAAGACTGCAGGACAATAGATGGACAAATCGTTTAACAGAATGGCAACCAAGGGTGGGAAAGAGAAGAAGAGGAAGGCAGAAGAGAAGATGGAGAGATGACCTAACATCATACATGGGAACGGCCGCTTGGACCAGGACAGCTAGAGACAGAAGAGAATGGAAATTTCATGAGGAGGGCTTTGTCCAACGTCTGGATGAACTATAGCCTGATAGATAGATAGATAGAATAGAAGAAGGTTGAGTTTCTGATAAAGATGGGACAAATGGATCAGAAAAAGTTGATCATGTAGCATATAAGTAAGCTATTGATTTGTACTACAAGGTTCTAGAATCATTTAATTGATCATTTCTCATACCCTTAATCAAAATTCTCCCATTGACAATGTCTTGTGAGATCATAGAATGTTATCATTTCTCATACCCATAATTAAATTCCTCTCATTGTCAATGTCTTGTGAGACCTCAGAATGTTCACATTCCTCATACCTATGCAATCATAAAATGTTATCCTTTCTCAAACTATGAAATCATTATTCCTCTCATAAACCACATCCCATGAGATCATAGACTGTTATCATTTCTCTTACCTATTACTAAATTCCTTTCATTGAGCATGTCTTGTGAGAACATAGCCATGACCTCCAACCGTTCTCGTGGACCAAGGAGGGATTGTAGCACTGAAGACAGGTGCTCAGCCACTTCTTCCTTCTCTTCTGCATCCATCTCACTCCTGGTTCAGAGGGAAGAAAGGATAGCAATCTCTTAAAACAAAGATCTAAGAGTTTATACCAAAACATTCTTTTTTTCAAGGATGAAGTCTGGGATGTAGTTGGTATCAGAAATTGACAGCAGAACAATCATCAGAGTATATATAATACAACCTTTGTCGTCCCCATATCTTCCCATGAAAACCAGGGGGGTGTTTCACAAAGAACCTAAGTTGAACTTATCTCTCAGTTGGACTTAAAAATTATGGTAAGCTGTTAGCATCAATGAAAATATTTTGTAAAAGTTATTTTAAGAAGCATAAAATGTTGATTCAAATGATTCAAATTGTCCATTATCAAGGAGACTTCATGTTCTTGAAAAGGAATTTATGAAAAGTCTAAAATACTTGAATCATTGCTTTTGAATATACTTTATTTTAAGTCTACAAATGGCTCTCCATAATATTTAAGTTCAACTTAAAGTTAAGTTTGACTTGGGATCTTTGTGAAACACCCCCCAGTGATTGATTTTCTTTAGGAGCGCTTTTAGCTGAACATTGATCTACATTTGCCTCTCTTCACCCATATGTGGCTACCTGGTCCGAAATAAATTCTCAAATAAACAACCCAAAGTGACCTTATTATGAAATCAACTTCACATCTTCATTACAAGAGCACATTCGTTTTGGTACAAAATTGTAATAACTACCGGTAAGAAAAAGCTTGACACTACATCAGAGACGCCAAGTTCAAAGATCAGCAATGCGTGACATTTTCATGACTCGGCGCACGGGCGAGGATATAACAAGATCAAGATTCAAGATTCAACATTTGATTGTCCATAATATAATACAGAAATTTGTTTTCCATTGGTGTAACATGTAATAATATATTAAACAGAGAGGAAAACATGGTGCCGTTTGCTGAAAGCCAGAAGGGCGTCAAGACTCTATAAAGAAAAAGTCTATGAGCAGGTACGGTCCTACGGCTTTCAGCACAAAACATAACACACGTATAAGGTATAGCGTTTTTTAGCTCTGACTACATGTATATAACTAAATAACTATGTAACTATGTTAACTCATGTTGAACTTGGTGTATCATACCTGTCAACATTTGAAAATAAGAATTAGGAATTTTTAGCATGGTATGCCCTCGAAAATAAGAAATCGCACTTGCAGCAACAGTGTAACTGGCAATACGCGGGAAATCTGTACCAAAAAGTGAATATAAATTTGCTGCTCGATCATGCAGCCATTCAACGCACGCAATACGTGAACTCTAAAACTGCGGCACATGATAAAAAAAGCTTAATTTGGCTTTAGCACACACAAAAAACAAAACAAAATCGAAATTGTGAAAAATCAGAATATATTGAATTTTCAGGTCCTAAAAATCCGAATATTCTGGATTATTCGGAAGGGTTGGCAGGTTTATGAATACAAGCCTTAACCCATTTATGATACTGACCAGCCCTTATCTTCCTTCTTCTTCCTCTTCCGGGGCGTCGACGATGCCGACGGTATACACTGATCTGTGACCTTTGACCTGGAGTCTTCCACCTCCTCTGTGCCTCCGAGATCAAAATCCTCTTCTACTGCGGGGAGAACATCATGAACATCCAGCGATACAGGCTCTGAAATACATCAAGAGAGAGAAACTAAATGATCAAGTTTTTTTATCTTTCAAGGTTTATTAGAAGACTCCGGACGAAGTATGCCAGAACTGGACACAATCTTCACAAGCGGAAATACAAGATTTCCAGATGGCTCTCCAACCTGATTTGACACTCTATTTAAAAAAAATGACATGAAACATGGTTTAAATTTGTTTCAACATCTGTTAACCCCACTGAACTACTTTTTAATACTTAGATTTCCAATCAATGACATGAAACAAGGTTAATAGCTGTTTACAGTACTTGGCTATGTTTTAAAGACCTAGATTTACCATGAGTGACACAAAACATGGTTTCATTTTGCATCAGCAGGGGGATGTTCCACAAAACTTGTCATCAGTGACAAATGACAGTTTTTGTTATAAGCTAGTGAAATCCTTGCTTCTGATTGGTTATCAGCAGATTTGTCACTGATTTCTGTCATTCGTCATTGAAGAAATGGCTTTGTGAAACACCCCCAACAGCACTCTGTCTGCATGAGGCTTTGGACTAGTCGATTGGTTACGTAGAGGGGGAGGAGCAGATCTTATTCTTTTCATGCTCCCTTTCCCCTCTTCTTCCTTTATATTTCTCTCTCTATCATCTTTTCACTGATCAATTGATAGGGAGGGGGGGTATTTGTCCCCTATGACCCTTTTATCCATAGCCTTGCCCCTTTTTGAAATGTTACCTTGCACTGGATCAAGGTAGCCACTGTTCAGATAATCAACGCTTCCAAAGAGTCCCTCCAATTCGGCATCATCATCATCATCCACCCCTTGGTTGTGAATGGGATAGTCCTGGTTGGTTGGTGGACTAATCCCTGCGTGGGGATCGGTAGAGTCCATTAGTTGGTAGGGTAGGTCATCGTGATCTTCGAGGGTCTCTGAGCAGTGAATGCTAGGAGAGATGGAACTCACGTCGTCTTCTTCTTCATTCAGTAACGTAGAAGGATCCAACCTAGCAAATATAAAAGGAGTTAAAGGTAATACAAAGTTTTGGGAATTTTGAAAATTGGGTAGATAGTGATTCTTTACAATTTTGGTATAATTGGATGCCCCTGTGGATGTATTATAAGCACTAGAAAATTTAGCCCCTAAAACACTTCTGCTTTCGAGAAAAATTGAATATCAAAATTTACCGGTGCTCCCGGTAAATTTTGATAAATTTCAAATAGCGACTAATCAACTCTTATCATGCCAAGAACACTGTTCTGTGCATGCGCTGGTGTGCCACGCACACATAATCGGTTTTCTGGTGACTTGCCATGCACACATAAACTCTCATTCGCCGGCATGCCACGGACACATTTTCGTGCATAAGTACACACGCTAATTGTTTATGCCAATTGTGCGATGCGCATTGCGTGCACGCATGAATGCTTATTGTATTTGTGTAGGGGGTTTATTGATGTTTTGATTTTGCGTGCTTCACATATACCGTTACATTGGATTTTCCTGAGAAAATTGCGATATTTTATCATCAAATTTGTCAGTTTTGATCATGGCCCCTCAGATTGTGTGCGGGAAATGAGACAACGGATTGGTTTGACAACTCACTGATAGTGCTCATTTACTTTACCAAAATTACAGATTCATGAAATGATATTGGTATCAACAGAAAGAGGGTTAAATTTCCTACAACTTTAATGTACAATTCTTTTACATACAATATGCTGATGAGATGTTATAGTGTATCAAACATAGTAACAATTTAAACTACACGCACTTGAACCAACCCTAAATTAACTTGGCACTCAGGGGATTAGTGGCTGGCACAATAGGGATTAGCACTGTGGCACTGGGTGAATTGCATGGGAGCAGCTTAAGAGTTAAGGCCATAAAATGGTAGCTGCGACCATGAAAATCTCAGAATATGTTATTGTGATATATAATTTCCAAACGGGACTAGCTAATCGGTCGATTTTAGTCAAGAAACATTGTTTTAAAGCTTAATTAATATCTTGACCTAGAGAGGGAGCTATACAACATAAAGAGTTTATTATCTAAAATTTCACAACTTTAGACTCGATTTCAACTGCGACAACGATCACTGCATGTTGTAGGATCGCATATGTTTCCAATATGTTCATTTGAACCAAATTCATGTCCCCATACCAAAACTTTGTATTACCTTTAAATAATTTTAACCCACCGCAGTTCCAAGTTGCAGCTCAAAATGAATCAGGTTCTCCTCCTCAAATTGGCAATAATTATTTGTATTTTCCACTCTCTCATATTTTTTTTTTCTTGTCCTCTTACCGAGGTCTTTTATTTCACATATTTTATATATGAGCTTGAGTTTGAGTTTGAGTTGATTAACAACAAGAATAATAACAAGTAAAACATAATGTATCAAGCATGATTACATAAAATATAACAATATAACACAAGATCAATAACATTACACATGAATAATATAAATATTGTTTTACAAAGTATGGTGTATACAAATGGAATAAAAGATTTATGTGTACACCACTCTTTCATAGTTCCAACTTACCCATGGGCAAGACTGAACGTCACTTCCCTCTCAACATCACCATGGAAACATGAGAGGAAACTATCATCCTCACCAAAGAGGGGGCTGTTTGAATGAAGAAAAACAAATGATTTATGATTACCGGTAGTCTAAATTATAATATTATGAGGCAGTCATTCAGACAATCTCATAAATCACAATACGTTTACAGTACGGGCGCTTGGCCATGAATAAGGATCGCTCGCATTTTTCGCGGACAATTCTAATTTCCAATCGCGATCCCCGCGTTTGCAATGCAAAAGCGGATTCCGCGATGATTTTCTAGATCTAGGGTCTAGACTCTAGATGCATTTCATATTGACTTAGTTTATTGTAGAGTCTACAGAGACTTTCACATTGGCGATAAATCCACAGGAAGACGGACAACCAATAAAAGTAGATGGTGGACTAGGCCTAGGGGTATTTTATTATGCAAAATCCATTTTTCGCATTGCCAGCGCGCGGTTCAGGAACCTAGACTGTAAAACAAAAGTCTGTTGATCGCCCAACTAAAAACAATCAATCGACAATATTTGTCAGGATACCTTATCAAATTTTGTTCAAAGCATGATTTGCAAACATATGAATATAGGGCAAATGATTCTACTGTATGCTTAAATAACCTCAATCACCCTTTCCTTTCCCTTTGATCAAAAGAAGAGCAACAGCGAAATGCGAAACACGGAGGCTGGAGAGTCTCGCCGAGCGAGCCTAGCCGGCTGGGGCTACGGCGCCAGCTGGGCCGGCGTAAGTAGACTGCGCTCTACGGCTCGCATTTGACAGATTTCCACAGCAAAACTGACGGTCGTCAATATAATAATAACAAAAGGAACCTACCTCGGAATGGGGGAGAAGTCGTAGTCGACAATTGCTGGGTATTCAGCTAACATTTTATTGATAAGAGAGCCTACGTTGGACTATAATTATCAACTTGCAATCTTGTAACATTTTCTTTCATCGCTATGCCATATTATACACGTCATGTGAATGTAAATGTTATGCGTGGCTTTGCAACCAGCCCTTTTCCTTTGCTATGTAGGATTGGCTTATCTATCGGCCCGCCCACTAGTTTAAGCCAATTACCAACGAGCTAAGTAACAGCTCACCACCGGCCTACACAAATGGACAAAGGGCATTTAAATAAGAAACTTCTGCGGCGGTAAAATTAAGCTCATATATACCTCTTAATCTCTCTCTTTTTTCATTTCAAATACAACATTAACATACAATGTGAGCATTGCCTACAACATGATGACCTGGCAGTGGCGGATACAGGGGGGGGGGGGGGGGGGCGGGCCCCCCCTGGGAAAAGAAATGTGTATTTTAATAATAATAATATCGAATATTTAGGAGCGCTAAAAACAATAAGTACCATAGCGCTTACAAATAATCATTTATTTTTACATTTTTTAACGTAAATTTTACCTTTTTTTGGAGACCCCCCCCCCCCCTGGCGCTCAAGGGGAGGGGGGGGGAGGTGCAATTTTTTAAATTTTCGAGGGCCAAAACTCACTACCCCCCCCCCCCCCCCCTACTGAGCGAAATATTGGCCGACACGATTTTCATATTTCAGCACACTAAATTTCAAATTGATTTCAAATTTGGGCCCCCACCCCTAAGAAATCCTGGATCCGCGCCTGTTACCTGATATGAATTCACATTTGAAACGAAGGCAATATAATTATACTTTAAATAATAACTTTGAATTGCAATACAGAAATATTTTGTTTAAGAAGGTATAGGCTAATTAGCCTCACCAGCAGGGCCGTAGCCAGAGTTTGATGTTTTTTTTTTTTTTTGGGGGGGGGGGGGGGGAGGGGGCTACGTGCGGACATATTAACAATTATGTTATAGTAACTTTCTGATGAGTCAACCTCAAAATCCAAATAAATATTTATGAAATTAAGTTACAGGCGAATCACATTTATCAGCTAGACCATCACCTTGTGGTAACAATGTGCTTCTAGAAGCATGCAATTAGGATCGAAATATCGAATAAAAGTGAGGAGTAGTCAATACAGTACATTAGGCGTTAAAAAAAAAGATGGTGTATTGCCCTTTGCGACCGACCCCAAAATCTTGAAAAAATTAAACCTTTTTTTTTAGAAAGAAAATGTTTAATGAATAAAATATAAAATAAATATGTATTAAAGTGACTTGGTAACATTGTTGAAGGTAGATGAAAAAAATTGCTTAATTTTTGTATAAAATGTTACTTACTATTCTACTGTACTAACCCTCTGACATGCAAAAAAAACCTAATCAAATTCTCAAACCACAAAGACATCTATGGTTTTCTTTGAAGGAGTCGATGTATGACACCCTTTAACAGTGATTAACAGTAAATTTTCCCAACCATTTTTGAATTTTCCCAACCGTTTTTCCATGAAAAAAAGACATAAAACAGCCTATAAAAAATTTGTCAACACTTAATGTCTGAAATGGAATGTAGAGCCGTTTAATTGGTTTGTGACGATTTTCATTCACCTAAAATGTAATTAATAGTTGGGAGAATTAAGGAATCGATCAGATCAGTTTTTCCCAATTTGTACCATGAATAATGGTCCATTTTCACTCAAATTTTCAAGGGGAGGGGGGGGGGAGGTGCAATTTTTTAAATTTTCGAGGGCCAAAACTCACTACCCCCCCCCCCCCCTACTGAGCGAAATATTGGCCGACACGATTTTCATATTTCAGCACACTAAATTTCAAATTGATTTCAAATTTGGGCCCCCACCCCTAAGAAATCCTGGATCCGCGCCTGTTACCTGATATGAATTCACATTTGAAACGAAGGCAATATAATTATACTTTAAATAATAACTTTGAATTGCAATACAGAAATATTTTGTTTAAGAAGGTATAGGCTAATTAGCCTCACCAGCAGGGCCGTAGCCAGAGTTTGATGTTTTTTTTTTTTGGGGGGGGGAGGGGGCTACGTGCGGACATATTAACAATTATGTTATAGTAACTTTCTGATGAGTCAACCTCAAAATCCAAATAAATATTTATGAAATTAAGTTACAGGCGAATCACATTTATCAGCTAGACCATCACCTTGTGGTAACAATGTGCTTCTAGAAGCATGCAATTAGGATCGAAATATCGAATAAAAGTGAGGAGTAGTCAATACAGTACATTAGGCGTTAAAAAAAAAGATGGT
>JAVYIG010014855.1:0-39127 GCA_035222895.1 Strongylocentrotus droebachiensis | reverse complement strand
ACATTTTTCTAGGTGTAAAGTTTTTTTTGACTCACACTGTACAACGTCTCAAGATGTGACAGATCACTTTTCTCTAAATTCTAACCAATAAGAAGGCCTCGTTTTTTCCCAGTAAGTGCCGGTGGACATTAATGCGCCAAATGTGGTTCTCAAATTGCAAAAGATCCGTACTCTTGGAAGGGGTAGGAGAAAGCAATTTTACGTCATATTACTCCAGGAAGTGCCTAAAAATGCATCTAATTTGGTTCTAAAATTGCAAATGCTTCTTACTCTGGGAGGGGGCCAGAACCCACTCCCAAACCAACCCCCGCTTGGTCGCTCCGCTCCCTCGCCGCTAAAGCCTCGTTCTGTCGCTTCATCGTTTTACATATATTTAACCCCATGCCATTTGGTCCCCCCCCCCCCGGTAAGAAATTCCTGGATCCGCCACTGATGCCCATACCCCTTGAGCTTCGGGGGCTCCGCCCCTCGACCCCCGCAAGGGCTTTGCCCCTATACCCCACTTTGCGAAACGTTCAGCGGGGCCTGCATGTTAGAGTGGGGTGCTGCGGATTTTTTTGGTCAGCCCCCCCCCCCCAAACGTTTTTGCTCATTACGCCACTGCCGCCGAATGTACATACAAAAAGTGATATATTCGGTCATGACCTTGATACACTAATATGAGGATATTCGGGCCTCTCGTTGCCCTCATTTGCCTTGCTGTCAAAAAATTGTCAGCGAGCGAGGAAGGAAGAAACTTTAGTATCTTCCAAATTTTATTTTCTCTTGTAATTACATATTTTAACCGTTTCTGGTATTTGATTTATTTTTTTTACAAAATCAACGTTTTCCAAATCATTCTCTTGCGGCACCCCGGTTGAAAAACGCTGTGCTGGAGTTACAAAATCAAATGAGATGAATTACCAGAGAGCGGATATTTATTTTCTTTTGACATGGCAACGTACATATAACTTGAAGGCAATTTCTATTTCAAAATAATTTAACGTACACGAAAACATATCATACTTGTCCTCGGGGGTTGTTGTCCTCGAGGGTAATAACAATAATAATAATAATAATAACGTTTTATTTACCCAGGGTAGCCACTTCAGTTATGAAACTGCTCTTCCAGCGGGCCCTGCATAACATAACATAATTATTACTACCCTTCTCCAATATAATATGCTGAGCGCATAGCTAGAAGGCAGAAGGTCCCATTGTTATAAGTCTTTGGTATGACTCGGCAGGGGTTCGAACCCACGACCTTCCGTACATTAGACGGTCGCTCTAACCATTGAGCCACCAGGCCCAGTAGTGTCCATGGGGGGTAATTGTCCTCGGGGTAATTGTCCTCGGGGTAGTTGTCCTCGGGGGGTAATTGTCCTCGGGGGTAGTTGTCCTCGGGGGGTAATTGTCCTCGGGGGTAGTTGTCCTCGGGGGTAGTTGTCCTCGGGGGGTAGTTGTCCTCGGGGGGTAATTGTCCCCGGGGGGTAGTTGTCCTCGGGGGGAGTTGTCCTCGGGGAGTAATTGTTCCCGGGGGGTAGTTGTCCTCGGGGGGTAATTCTCCGGGGGGTAATTCTCCGGGGGGTAATTGTCCTTGGGGGGTAATTGTCCTCGGGGGGTAATTCTCCGGGGGGTAATTTTCCGGGGGGGGTAATCGTCCTACGGGGGTAGTTTTCCGGGGGTTAATTTTCCGGGGGTGATTGCCCAGGGGGTAATTGTCCTGATACGTTTCAAAGACGGCAAATTAAAAATACGTCTGCATTTATTCCATTATGGGAACAAAATTTGCCTCAATTTTTATCAACCTGCTACATCCATGCATACATAATAGGATGTAAACTCGGAGAGGGCTTACTTTCTTAGCAGTCAGGTAAATCTAGCCAACAAATCAATAAGGCACACGCTGTCTATATCAATTTAAGACCTTCGATGCGACATTTTGTATATTGGTTTTTTAATGCTACATTATTTTCTAATCACCATATAATACTTTTACTTTGGATAAACGAGCAAAATTCAATGAATATATCAAAGAATATAATGTTAAAGATACTATGTCCCTTTTGCAGCCAACCTTAAATTCTGTAGAATTTTGCAGGAATTATGAATATCATGTATGTCCTATCTGTGAAATTTAAACGTTAGCAGTGTCCTAATATTCAAATTATGCAAGGAAACCCGTTTACTTGCTAGACTTCACTGTCAGACACTATTGAGTGACTGACTGTTTTTTGTTTTCTTCTTTGGTAATAACATAATAAAATGAGCTGTAAAGGACTTGTCTACATCAATAATCCACTTCTTGTAATGGCCAAAATTAAACTGATTGAATCTTTGCGCAGCATAAAACGTACGACCACGCGGTACAATGGTCTGAAAATCAAGACTATTACTTATTGGCTCTATAGCTCCTAAGTCGATTTGACAACAAATAGTCGTTATTTTCCCACTTAAACACATTTTCAAGCCCCCTTTTTTTAACGGGGGTTCTAAATTAGTATTATCTTTCAAATGCCATTGGAATTTAACCTTTTCATTTTTTTGGCCTGCAAATGGGACATAATGGCCCGAATTCACAAAGGAGGTTTGTCGACAAACCTCCTTTTGTTCTTTACAACCAGGTTTTTAAAAAAACGCGTAAAAACGCGTCATATGACGTACGAAAACCACGGTTTGTCGACAAACCTTCTTTGTGAATTCGAGCCAGTACCTTTAAGACATTCATGAGAAAAAATATTAAAAATATTCACCGCAGTCAGCAATTAATATGTGTGACAAAAACGAGCTGCACAAAACATATTGAATGTTCTCGTTCAAAACAAGCCAATACGTGTAAATGACATTGAATGTTGTGATCAAAAGGATAACAATGATTGCGATGATAGTGGCAGTAATAATCATTATGATTAGTATAATAATACAAGTTTTAATTGTGTAACTACCACTACTTCTTCTTCTACTATTACTGTTTTATTTTGTATTTATTTATACATTTATTTATTTGATATCCAAGAGAATGTAATGTAACACAGACATCAGTATATACAATACAGAGAAAAAGATAATGGGTACCAGCCAGTGCCTGTAGATTGCCTAAAATGATTGAGAATCATATCGAGATGCTCTCCTTACTGGCTGGTCTCAAACATGAATATAAAGCAGAGAGAATATAGACACAAAATTAGAATTTGAATCACGATTATTAAAAACTGAAATAATGATATTAATTATTTGTCATGAGTCAGATTATTCTTACCGATCGAATGAAGGAAATGTATAAATGTGTGTAGTTATTCCAGAAATATTAAAGAAGGATTATTACACAGTATCACTTAGAAATCTTGAAATTATATCCGAGCAAATCAAAAAGTGTTGAAATCCCTCAGAACAAATTTCATATTACCTATTTTTTATTTCACAATATTTGAGTAAAACAAAACATGGTCAAAAAGTAAAATGCTGCAACATAGATTTAAGCAATTCACATCCAAAATCAGCAAGTTTATTTGTTCGTTTGTTTTAAATTCTATTTCAACTTCCTACGATGATACCAATCACTTTAATAACTTATGAATACTACATGCCTGTAAATTTTGACTTTTCCACGGAAAATAGACCAAAAATATGAATAAAGCCAGGACATTAAGCAAATAACTACCGTTGGTGAAGGTGATGGGACAAACTATCACTTCCAAGGCGATCTGGATGTAGCTATCTTTCCGAAGCGAAGCTGAGGAAAGATGGCGGATACATTCTGATCGACGAGGAAGTGATAGTTTGCCATCGCCTGAAACCAAAAGGTGATTATTTGCTTTATATTCCAGATCTAAAACAATTTAACTACAAAAAGAAAAGGACGTGTATGCATCTACATGAAAGACACCAAGCCCAAATTCACACCAAAAAAAGTTAAAAGTTTAACCCAACCCCTTGAGGTTACGGTGTGCGCATGTGTTTGCTTTAATTGCGCTCATTGGTAATGCGCGCTTAATTACGCCAGTTTTAGTGCGCTTTTGGATAATCTTCAGTAAAAGTGCGTTGCCCTTTGTAGATAGTACCTCTAGCTTCAGTAAAAGTGCGTTGCCCTTTGTAGATAGTACTACTATCTACAAAGGGCTACGAACTTTTTGCTTCTCCCATTAATGATGGGCGAACTATCTTTGATCACGTGATTTACTTATGACCAATCGTAGAGCAAGATTCTTAGTATGTGGAATATAATACCTCTTAATTGAACAAATGGAAGTTGCATAAAATGGGGGGAAAACACGTTAGTATGTCTCGTTGATGGGAAACAAGTAGTTGCGCAGTGCAATAAGGAATAGGGAGATTGATCCAACAAGGCTTAAATGCTATCTTCCTCTGGAAGGTTGTCCCAGAATCTGGGGAAAACATTACAAATGTGAAAGTGTTGGATCATGCAAGTTCAGGGTTGTAAACAATTGTGTGCACTCTTCGGTGGCTTGGTTTTGGTAACAAGTTTTCAGGAATATCATAAAGATAATGCAGGCATTTGACAGCAAATGATATTTGACATTTGACAACGGCTGCTATATCGACTCAAGCATTCTTGCTTAAGACTCTATGACTTACCTCCATACTTTCAAATATTCAATATGCAGTTTGAATGTGTGTATTTCTTTAGCAAATTCATTAGAAAAAGCGAGAAAATAGTATTTACCAAGGCCTATTAAAAGATGTTTTGTTAAGAACGCCTGCATCAAATGATTCACATAGAAAACCATCCTCAAATTCATTATAAGCTATAATGCTCTACTAAAAGTAAAAAATCATATCAACATTATGCTTCGTTTAATGTACACTGTAACAATTATCAAAGAAATATACATTTCAAGGACGGAAAATTCAAAATACGCATTTATTTCATTATGGAAACAGGAAATCATATTTTCATGAATAGCGGTTTTCCAAAATTTTCGTTGACGAAAGAACTAATGAATGTGCCTCCGTTTTTGTTTTTAATCAAATTGGCTTGCCACATCCATTCATAATTCGTGGAGTCAGTGTAAACTTCCAAAATACGTACGATGGCTCAGTGGTAAAGCAGTGGTCCCGGATTCGAAATCACGTCGATGCACGTGTACCCTTTGGTAAGGCATTATTCCTCATTTCTAATACAGAGAGAACTGACAATCATCGGTCCCCTGGTAGCTTACGTGCTTCCATAGGAGTTAGTTTAAACCAACCAACCACCCAATAAGGCATACGGCGTCTATATCAAATGATCTTAATGCAAGTTTCAGAATTAAGCATTAACTATTCAGATAATAGAATGATATAAAACATGGAGAGAAAAAACACTGCGGAAGAATTGACTGGTCATCCAAACAAGTCATTTTCCACCATTTCGGTTGTATCCCCACCATCTTCCTGGCCGTTCAAATACTATGCCTCCTTCAAAGTTACGGCAGTTTTACCTCTGGCGTCGGCTGCCATGCTTTCGTAGATATGCACCGGTTCCATGAATCCAGTGTTGTCTCTGCCTTTCGTGTTTTCATACTCTACCATTTGAGGTGTGAAGGCTTCCTTCTCGATCTCGCCTTGCTGGTCGTCCTTAATGATATAATAACATTAATATCCAATATTTAGTGGAGCTAAATTGGAACAACTAAAACAAAATGAATATTATATAGTATTATCAAAGAAACTGAAAGTATTATAATCGTAAAACAAATGGATCACATTAGCATATGTATTTGCGGGGTGCGTTTTCGGGGATTTTTTCAAGAAAACTGATTACGTATTTGATGCAAAGTTGGAAATGTTGTTCACGTAATGCGACGATGTTCACTATACAAAGCAATATCCGAACGAGTACATGATGCTCGTCACGTCCTGGCAATGCCTAAAGCTAGAATATCTACTCTTGATAGGAGTTACCTTCACTCTGCAAAACCCTCCCAATGCAGTTGTTGGAAAGATCAAGATGCAGAGCTTCAGGAGCCAAGTACACAACTACTTGATGTCTATTGTACAATAGTTTTAGTATTTTTAAAGGCGCATTGCATTTAAGGATGCTAGACACGTATCATATATCTGACTGGGGCGACATGTATGGCCAGTGAGAATCAACTCGTGTAATAGAGCACTAGTAATTGCAGAGGTGGTTGGAGATCATCCTTAAACTGCCAGAGAATAGTGCAGTAACACATTTTTGTTAATCATTTATTTTTTCTGTTAGACTCAGGCTTGATATTAGATCTAGTTTCTGTTGTTCCATGTCGCCTTTCTCCAAATAAGTGTTAACTTCCATACTATCACCTGATGTGTTTCACTAATTTCATATATAGTTCTTTATAATAGATTAGTGATACATATCATCATCTGAGCACAGCGAACCAATTCGATTGACCTACTTTGGACTCTCCTTACAAAGACTGCGGGTGTGACAAGCTGTAAACAATTATCTGTTGATACCTGAACTGCATGGCTTTTATTCGCAATTGCACAAAATATACAAAAAACAATGTTGGTCCATTTTTCCGATGCAGCCACTATAAAACGTCTTTCAGTAGATGAAATTCTGAGTTTGTGAATAATAAAATTGAGTTTTGTCAGTTGCACCTGATCAAAGATTACAACTGCACAAGCCGGAATATAAAAAAAACCTTTGAGGGTGTTATTCAAATATTCAGCGCCAAATGATTTAGAAAAGTCATACAGACGGACTTTAAAAAGGATGCGTTGAGAAAAAGGTAACCGAAGAGTTCCTAATTAAAGATGAAGTATGAGTCCTAGATTCGAGGCTAATCATAATTTAAGAGGCTTGATCCTGGACATTTTACCTTCATTTCCATGCGCAAAGTATCACTGCCAGACACGTCGGGAAAAGACATAATCGTAGTCTCATACTCAGTAGGCGGGGCTTTTCCATCGGCTATCTCCTCGAGACCGACTCCATATTCTGTGTTCTTTTTTGGCTTACACCTACGGAGGGAGGGAAGAGGTAAGAAGAATAAAAAATCTTTTTTCAGACACCATGGCCGGGTAGGCTAATTTTCACTGACTGAATTCTTTTCCCCAGTCCTCTTTACGATGAACGATCAACAGTTGGGTCTTTGTCAGAGGGTTCATCTGGCTGTAATTCCTTTTCCACCCCACCCCAAAAAAATGTGATACCTCGCTTTGACATGTTGAACTATGAAGTGATCTATTTTGAAAGAGTGGATGATCCCGTTGCACAAAATCTAAAAACTGCATATTTCAAGCTTTAATTTGTTTGGGATATCTTAATACCATAATTCACTGATGATTTATTGAAATTGGATTCCCCTCTGCCTATGCAGTCTTTACCTGAAAATATTAACCATTAATTCACAACCTTAGAATGTAACCATACTCACTTGCATCTATAAACAAGAATGAGGACAATGATGCATACTACCACTGCTGCTGCAACTCCACCGCCTATAGCTGCATATGAAGCTGTGTGTAAAACAAGAATATCGTTACTATTTTAGATGGATGTGAGGGAAGGGTTCTAGGACACCTACCCCCTGGACATCCACCCCCGGTTAACCACCCCAGTCAACTACCCACTAGGACAAGCACCCCCAGGGCAACCACCCTCTAGGACGACTAACCCCCAGACAACTGCCCCCCCCAGTCAACCCCCCCCCCCCTAGGACAACTACCCCTAGGACAACTATCCCCTAGGACAACAACCACCCGGTAAACTACCCCCCAGGCAACTATCCTAGGGGTAGTTGTCCGGTGGGTAGTTGTCATAGGGGGTAGTTGTCTGAGGGGTAGTTGTCCGGGGGTAGATGTACTAGGGGGTACATGACTGGGGGTGGTTATCCGGGGGTGGATTTCCACGAGGTAGGTGTCCGGATACGTGAGGGAAGAGCAGTAAATGCATACTTCCATCGTGTCCAGAGGTGGAGGTAAAGAATACGGCACACGTTTCGACTCGATCTTCTTCTAGAAGTTATAAATAGGCACCATACAAATGCCTATTATCATCATTATTGTTTTAACTGTTATTATTTATTACCATTATCATCACTATCATGAATTAATCATCGCTATCTTTGCCTTTCCTTATGTCTTATTTTATTTTGTATACGAGGTATTAATTATAACCCACTCAAATACGTCTAGTTGCGAACATGTAAATAAACAAGATTTTTTTTAATGTTCTTTACATCGTGTTAAATGTCAAATGATTGTGTTATTTTTAGTATTATTCACTGCATTGTAAAAAATTAGTCATTCTGGAAATATGGGTAAGACATTGGTATATCTTAGTTTCAATTATTGCGTTGACAACTTGCTTACTCGTGGTACTCCCTACAGGAGGAGACGATGAGGCGCTGGTTAGACCAGGTCCAGTTACCGTTCCAGTGAGACCCGACCCGATAGAAGTGGTCGATCCTACGTCAGAGGTGATGGTTTCTGTAAATACAGATACTCCTTTGTCAGAGGTGAATTCAGGCAACACGCTATTTATATAAGCCAATAAGCATCGTTCAGAAATGTCGTGGTAAACAACTAAGTTTTCTTGTTATCTTTTTATTTATTACGACGTAAATGTAGCACACTTCACATTTCTGTTTCTTAAAACACAGAACTCAGTAAATACACACAGGAACTTTGTTGTATGCAGTAGCCATTTGATGGAGGAAAAAACACCGAGGTTTACCACTTCATATCAGAAAAAGCCTTTACTTGAATTTTGTATTAACAAATACGAACGAAAATACTTGCGAAAAATCAACAGAAATGCAATTACAATACTCTGCAGTAACTGTACTGAATACCGAAGTGCTGACGTCATATTCGTTCGTCGTGCATGTTAATGGTTCTAAACAACAAAGCCTGTCCATGAGCTTCACCGGGAAATCATTAAACCAACGGGCTGGAGAAGGACAAATGTAGCTTTGGGGGCTGGTGTGATCACCACACCATCGTGGTACCAGCTACCTTGACAACTTGGCCAGTATGACGTCATAATTCGGTCCTTGTTGTCCCCTATAAATCATGTTCGGATCACGTGATGCGTCGGTTTAATGTTCACACATTCAAAAAATGTGATGGACAAGGCTATTGAAATTGTCTAAACTTTACTTTTCGAGCATCTTTATATGTAAATGGTAAACAGGACGTTGGCAGTACATTTAGATGTGTGCACTGATTTTATGTTTAATTTACACGCGTATATATGCCTGTTTGTGATGTCTGTTCTTTTTTGGGTCTCGAAGAGGCTTTGTAGGGAAGTTACCAAATATCACATTCAACAAAAGGAAGTTTTCTTACCAACACTAGGCAAATTTCAAAGCTGAGTGACTCAATACTAATATTTTATTCTTGCTGTGTACCTTCAAGATTTTGGGGAACATGAGTAGCAAGAACAGTAAGAACAAAACTAGATGTTTTCATATTATTTCCATTAATAAAATCAGCAACCTTCACAAGGACTACACCAAAGCATATAAACTTGACATTGAAAAGCATCAATCTTGATCAAATATAGGGCCCATGAAATATGAAAGATTCTAAAATTGCTACAATATTTCTGCATCATTTGTTCATGAGAACTATAAGAACTTTAAAAATCTCGATACTCACCAGACAAAATGGAAGTTTCCTGTGAAGTTGTTGATTGAACTTCAGTTATCGTCGAAGATATGGTAGATATTGGTGGGGTCGTCATACTACAAGGTGAATCAATCGGGCTTGGGGGAAGGTGTGGATCAGCCGTAACTATAAAAAGACAGTAAATATGGGAATCAGGCAGGGGCGGCGGAGTGACTTCCAAAATGGGGGGGGGGGATCAACAAAAGAGGGCACCTACAAAGGAAAATCTCAAACCAAAAATATACCATTTTCGATGACATTGTGATTACATTATCAGGGATTATTATCAGGGATGAGTTTAAGATTTGTAAGGTCGCAGTGCAAAAATTACATCTTATTTAGAGGAAAAACCCAATCCTGATAGGGATACAAGCACATTCTCATAATGGAAGACTAAAGTACTCATATCATCTAAAAATCCAAGCAAGCGAGCTTCGGGGGAAATTGCTCTTAGTCGCTTGAATTTAGGGGCACGTTTATTGATGAGAGAAAAAGCCTTGCCACTTATCGAAAGTAATAAGATACTTATTAGAAAAGACAAGGAGCAGGGGCCAATGTACAAAGGGTAATTACCAGAGGTGAAAATGGGGCGATTCTTATACCTAAAACGAGGCACTCACCAGGGATGAAAAAACACTTATGAGTATTGGAAATGGGCATTTTTCGACAGAAAAGGTGCACTAATCAGATTTTGAAATGAGCATTTATAAGGTGAAAAGGGGATAAGTCCCTTTTTTGAAAGAAAAAGGAGAACATATCATTGTTAAAAGGAAAATTGTCAGAGGTGAAAAAAGGTACTTATAATAAAGGAAAATGTGCATTTCTTGAAAGAAAAGAGACACTGATCAGATTTTAATAGGGGCATTTATCGGATGAGAGATTTGGTTTTTATTGATAGGGGCAAGTGGCTTTTATTAAGAAGAAAAAAGAGGCACATGTACAAATAAACGGGGTAATGATCAGAGATAAGATGGGGTAGTTATAAAAAAAAGGGGGGGAAGGGGCACTTGTCAAAGTAAAACAAGCATCTCTCAGACTTGAATAGGGGCAATTATCGGAGGTGAAAGGGGCACTTATCTGAAGTGAAAAGGAGTACTTCTCGTACCTGAAAATTGTCATTTACCAGAGATGAAAAGGCGCACTTTTAAGAATGAAAAGAGACACTTTTCCAAGGTTAAAAGGGGCATTTGTGAGAAGGGGAAGGGAGCAAGGGACTTTTTTTAATGGGGGCACATATCATAAGGAAAAGGGGCACCTATTAGAAAGGAAAAGGGGAACATGTGAAATTTAAATGTGCGCTTATCCGAGTTAAGAAGGGGTAGTTTTTTAAAAGGGGAAGAGGCAGTTCTTTCAAAGGGAAAGATACACAAGTCAAAGTAAAAGGGACACCTCTTATATTTGAATAGGGCAATTATCAGAGTTGAAGGGGGGCAATTATCAAAAGTGAAAAAGGGCACTTCTCGTAAAGGGGCAACTACTATAGATTTAAAAGGGCACTTATGAGAATGGAAAATTGACACTTATTGCAAAGGAAAGTGGAAAATTGTCGAAGGGAAAGGGGCACGTGTCAAAATAAAAGGAACATTAATCAGAGATACAAAGGGGGAAGGGGCACTTTTCAAAGTTAAAAAGGAACTTTTCCTATAAAAGAGGGGCACTTTTTACAAAGTTAAAGGGGCTTTTTCGCATCTAAAAAGGGGTATTTTGGGGGTATTTGAAAAAGTGTGGGATGCACTGTTTTCTAATGTACTAATTATCGTAAACGAATGATTGATTCATTCACGGAAATATCATTGGTAAGTAGCTGTTAATTTATGAAAAATTAAAACATGTTTCAGTCGCATGTTTATAACTTTAGTAGGAAGCTAATACGGATGAACGAAATGGTGAAAGAAAGAGAACAGTGTCCCTAAAAGACTTTTAATTATTCAATTATTGACATCTGTGGCTTTGTTCGATATATTAACCTGCAAAGTGATTACTCAATTGTAGCGGCTTAAAATGAAGTGTTTAAAGGTAATACAAAGTTTTGGTATGGGGTCATGATTTTGGTTCAAATGAACATATTGGAAGCATATGTGATCCTACAATATTCAGTGATCGTTGTCGCGGTTGAAATCGAGTCTTAAGTTATGAAATTGTAAATAATAAAGTCTTTATGTTGTAAAGCTCCCTCTCAAGTTTAGATATTAGTTAAGCTATAAGATAATGTTTCTTGACTAAAATCGACCGATTAGCTATTCACGTTTGGAAATTGTATATCACAACTATATTCTGAGATTTTCATGGTCGCAGCTACCATTGTACGATCGTAGGCGCTATTTGAATTTTTTGTATTCAAATTTTCTCGAAAGCAGAAGTGTTTTAGGGGCTAAATTTTCTAGTGCTTATAATACATACACAGGGGCATCTAAATATATCAAATTTGTAAAGAATCACTATCCACCAAATTTTCAAAATTTCCCAAAACTTTGTTTTACCTTTAACTTTTTACACATGTTTGGCTTTGTCTTCTGAAATATATATTGAAATCATGTGTACTTACGATTGAATATCGCGATATTGCCAATTCCCCCACAACTCTGGTATTGAGATCCATCACATGGAAAGTGACATTGACTATCCGATAAGACGGGTCCATGTTTGCTGTAGTTTGATGATGATTCACCGCAATAACACTCATTTCCAAACGCCAAACCGGCAAACACCATGTCAGGAAACGATCGACAAAACTCTAAACATTTGTCAATAGTAAGTCCTTCAAAGCTGATGTTATGGGGGCCGTTTAGCACGCGATCATCCATCATGTCTGTATAGCAGCCCAGGTAGTTACTACCTACAGCATAGAAGGGGAAAAAAACGCGCGGAGTAGTATTCGATAGCAAGAATAACCTATGTTGGTGACAATTAGTTTCAAATATATTCCATTCTGCATGCCCCGCCTTTCCGAAATTCTCTCCAATTTCATTTTGATTCAATGACTCTATAAAAGATTAGTTATTTGATAATAATATATATAATATAATTATAATAAAAAAATTAAAAAAATGAGGATAACAGTTATAATGATAATAATCATGGCGCTTTTTATCTTCTGTACAATTTCTATAGGGTGGTGCACAAAAAGTAGAGGTGGAATACAAACAGAAATAAAAAGAAACATTACAAGATGAGATAAATGATATGCATAATCTACCGCAATCTAAACGTATGATTGTTTGGGCTGTATTCAAGATTATACAAATGCCCCCCTCAGAGAATAAAGTATGTTATTTAATTCAATAAAATACCGTAGCACACAGCTCCTCCCGTTGAACCACCTGATGGGCATCCCGGCGTCAAAGTGCAACTTGTTATGTCTTCTTCTGCTTCGCCTGATAGGAATCAAAGGGAAAAGTAATAATGAAACAGAATATTAGTATGTTTAATCAATTTGATCTACATGACTATTGCAATCCCCTTGAAGAAGATCTCCAAATCTAAAATAAATTGTTTAAAGGAAATCAGGAAAATAGACATCTTGATCGGTTATAAGGACAGGACAATATATTTTTAGAGATCATTATATAATGGGATTTAAGGAAGCTCGGTTGATCTGCAAAACCCTCTTTAGCAAAACCTCAGATCATCTGTAGCACTAGTATGGTTACATAACTCGCTGCTTCCTTATCTGCGCTTTTCGTTCTCGCATGGAATCCTCGAATATATGGCAGTGCGTCCCAGAAAAAACGAAACCGAGAATTATCGATGTTTTATCATAACTTAATCACAATTATGAATAATAAATGATACATATTTGTAAAGATCCTCCTCTTTCATATGATGCAGCTCATATGATGCATTACTCACGCATGAGTGATTAAAAACAATTTGAAGAAAGGGTATTAAAAAGTCATTTGGCGAACGGTATCTGAGTTTCAATGAGAAAATCCCATTTCCAAAAATTTCTATTTTCTGCCCTTTCATATGACGCCTATAAATCAGGAAAAATGAGACATGAACAACAAAGTTCTGTTTGTTTAAAGTAATGCTTGCATTTCCATAATTGTATTAAACGAATCCGTTTCACTGGCTGTCTGCTCTAACAACAAAGAAAACGAAAGACTGCATGCATGGCTGATTGTTAACGAAATGGAGTTTGTTGTTTGTGGCTACGGCTAATAACTGGCGTTATTCTTCATAAATCGTTCTATACAAAATATGGTATACACCATTTATATATCCTATGTTATGACTCCATTAGAAATAAGCTTATTCTAATTCTTAGCTTATAATTTTATCCTGTGACCATGGTGATGGTGATATATTTTTCTTCTTTCTATTTCCTGATGTAGTTTTAGTAATAAAGTTCAATCAATCAGTAGAATAAACGAAATGTCACTGAGTGAGCATCACAATCTTTGCCAGATGTGATACGCATTTTTAAAGGAATGAATAGGGCTGTTTATAACATAAAGTTTGTTCATGTAATAAATATTTCAGTATATCAATTGTCGTGATAAGAAAACATCGCAAATGTAAATCGAATCATTTTTTTTTTTTTTTAAGTTTCATTACAAATTGAGACAAGAATATTAAATCACCGCAATTGATGACCGTTTGTGGTTCGTTATCAAATGGTCCTCCAAATGGTGAGTTCATTAGTGCCCGATTAGCTCCGGCAAACCCAATATGTCTGCAGATAACGATGACATCCTGTATTCCTAGACCAAATCCGCACGTTGTAGTCCAGCTCTGGCAGTCCTCTGTGTACCAGACCGTACCTTCATTAGGTGTGGTGCCATTAGCCAGTCGAACATCTATGAGATAGAATGATGGAACTGCATTATGGAGTGGCATTGTGAAAAGGCATATAAGTATGCAGTATATTAGTATGGTTCGAAATCAAACATGCATGCTTAATACTCATCCTGTCGACGAGTTGCGTTAGTTTCTTGTTTTACCGTTGGTTCTCGAAGAAGTTTAACACGCAATCTTTGACTGTGTCATCTGTTATTAGTTAACAAAGGACCTGGAAAGACGGTTGGGTGAAACTAACCGTAACACCAAGTCGTAGTATTGTAATAAGGTGAATTATTTTCGTCAAAGACTGTCAACAGTTTTCATCAAACAAATCTTAAGTATTTACTTGTCATAATTAGTCAACATTTTTAATTGAAATATGAACATTCCTCACAATAATAATGACGAATTTATACTGTTTGCAACTTCGAATGTATTGCAAGTATGGAATACGTAATTAATAATAATAATAAAAATGTATTCATTTCTAAAGCGTAATTACTATGTGGATATATTGTACTGCGCTGCAAGAGCTCGCAAATGCTGTGCTATACATACTATATGAACAAGTGAGTTTTCAGTCTTAATTAGTTGTAATCTATTTACTGTGTGTTATTTGTACTTGCCTATATTTAAGTTTCGTTGATTTTTTTTTAAATGTAAGCTTGTAAAACTTGCAATGAAATTTAGCGCTCGGACTACCATTTTTGCAGTTTTTATAATAACCAATTGTACTACTATATTACTTATGTATGTGTAGGTAGTATTCGCTATATATACCAGTTGCTTGAGCCCAAAATAGACCGTCGGAAAAACGAGGTGAGATAATTTACAAGACAATGTTCGCCCAACTCCAGAATGTAGTAGTTGGGGAGAACCAAATCTGTTTACTTGTATGTCGGAGCAAACTGACTTTGAGTCCTCAACTAGGTATGCTTTTCATCATCACGCATCTTGTTAACCAGAAAGGCAGGTTTAAGTTGTGTCAGTTTCTTTGTTGGGCAATTGATCATGTAGAATAGTAAAGGTCTACCTTGACATGGACTCGTTTTACTGATAACTGGACAGGCTGCCTTTTCAAACTCGTTTCCTTTTTATTTGTATTGTATGGTGTATATATCCTATCCATCGCCAAGTCATCAACAATGAGGTAAATTGTTTCGATGATACATACATTTTTTTCGTAGATGTATTCTTCATAAGAGCGATCAACTTAATATTTGTGTGTATAGTGACGTATCTATCATGGGAAACGCCCCCCCCCCCCCCCCCCCCCCCCCCCTCCTCATGGATGGTGGCTAAAAATGGAGGAAAAAAGGAAGAAAGATAAAGCGAGAGAAGAAACGGAAATTGAGGACGGGGGAAGGGGCATTTCATATTTTAGAGTAAAACCGGTGCCCCAAAATTAAAAATCTTTCTAGTACCCCCCCCCCCCCCAACACTTAATGAATAGACTCACTCACTCTCTGCGCGTTCTAGTAAAAGGTGTGATCTTTAGCCTGGAAATGCGAAGGTTTTAATATATTTTGTATTGTCGCTTTAATAGATCGGGGTTTTATTTTATTACGCCTACTTAAAATGGGAGGAGAATTCGTCTCCGACCAAATTTGACAAGAATAAAACTATACTCACCAACTAATACTCCTTCTACTGTATATAGTATATAAACTGTCAGCACCAGAAAGATAAAATATAGAGATCCGTCATGGTATTTCGGGGCAGCCATGATGGGTGACTTACTAATCCGAATGTGTTCATACATGTATTCACGACTCAAAACAGCTATGTGAGTCACAGTGATCAGAAGCTCGAAATCCTTTTCTACATAACTTCTTCATTCCATTTTTTCAAGTCATTTGTGCCATTGAATTGAAAATGAATTTTGTTTGTCATGCATTCGTGGGATAACACAAATGGGGTGGTTGATGAAGCGTGAGCCTGAATAAACTAGGGAAACTGTATTACGATTCAAATCTTGTCTACCATGAGACTAATTTCAATGTGGGATCCAGGGGCTTCACCGGCCTAAAAGAGGAGTGTCAAAAGGAAGAAAGAAAGGGAGAGTCACGGGCTATGATGGCTTCTTTTTTCTTGTCAAGAGAATTTCTTCCTTTTTCCTTTAAAAAACCCTCTTTCTATGCTACACTAACAGTATCCCTTGTACCACATTTTATTTGTTATGTGATAATGTTTCCAGCTCAATATTAATCTATACTAGCTGGTGTTAAAATGGTTGATATGGTGCTAATCATGACCTGAAATAGGTAATGCGGCAAAGCCATTGTGTTGAACAAAGTAATCCTGCCGTCCAATGTTGATTATTGTTTTGTGCAAAATAGCACGATCGGCAAACTAGCGATCGTGCAGAGAGGCGAATAAAGCAACCAAAGTGTTCGAATATGTTAACAAACCATTGAACAGTAGTTCTAGATTTGCCATGTATAGCTTCTTAATTTATTTTTTTCACTTTTGTTGTTAGCCAACATATCTGTATATTAATTAAGAAGCTATTACAACTGAAAAGACCAGCCTGGGGCATGAGTTTTTCTGTGCCCGGGATGCCACCCAAGACATGTTTAAGCGAACCATCTCACTTGTTCCCACCCCTCCCCCTTTCCCGGCAAGCTAACATTATTTCCTCCTTCTGTGGACCCTCCACCTTGCCCTCTAGAAATATATTTGAGTGGGTGTGGTGGGAGGGGGAGGAGGCTTGTGTGTTCTTTCACGCATATGAAGCGTTGGAAGCTTTGTAGGGAGCCAAGTACTTTGCCACTGTAGATCTGGCACATGGGTTCTGGCTGGGTGGCTTGGTTCTGAGGCTGGAATAAGCACTGATCCTGACAAGATAGCTGCTGTACATTCGTGAAAAATCCCGGAGACTGAAACTCAGCTGAGGTCATTTCTTGGGCTGGCAAGCTATTATCGTCGCTTCATACAGGGATTTGCGTCTATCGCAAGGCCATTACATGCCCTCCTAGCTAGGACCCACCAAAAAGCAAATGACCAAGAAGAAAAAGAAACAACCAAAGACCCATGATAGCCGGCCTTTCCAGGATAAGTGGACAGATGAGTGTACCGAGGCCTTCAAAGAAATGAAACGATGCCTGACGTACGTCTAGTCCGCTGTTAGGATACCCGGACTTTAAATCTCCCGTCATCCTTGAGACTGATGCCAGTTTAAAGGGGCTGGGTACTGTTCTGTCGCAGAAACAGAACAACGGGACAGTAGTTGTAGCATTTGCCAGCCGCTCCCTCCGTCCAGCAGAACGCAATGATGCCAATTACAGTGCCATGAAGTTAGAAATGTTGGGATTGAAATGGGCTGTCACTGAGAAGTTTCGGGATTAACTCCTGGGAAACACTTTCACCGTGCTAACTGACAATAACCCCCTCGCCTATCTAGATACTGTCAAATTGGGGGCAACTAAAATGCGGTGGATGGCCCAGCTAGCCCAGTTCAACTTCAAGGTGAAATATCGTTCTGGACGAACCAATCGCCATGCCGATGCTCTTAGCCGAAATCCTATTCCATTCAATGACAATGCAGTGGAACAAGACGATATGGATGTCTTATCTCATATAGCCCTTAGCAGCGAGTTACCAACCGAGTTGAAGGTTAAGGTTAAATAATTAATGACAGAAGCTACACCGACACATATACATTCTACCGTGACAGTTGATAAAGTGAGAACCAGATCATAGATCTTGCAACATCAACCCCTGGCGGGATTCTGTTACAGGAAACTGGTCCAGACATCAGTCACTTTCTTCATCTAAAGAAGTCAATGCAGAAACCAGGTAGAAAAGTTTTACATTCACTTTCAAGGAATGTAAAGCACTATGTTCGAGAGTGGGACCACATTGTTTGCATTAGTAATATGTAGTTTTAGAGGTTCAGTTCCGGGAACAATTTGTTCAGCAACTTTTGCTACCTACATCTCTTAAAGGAAGAGTCTTAGGAGAGTTACATGACAATATTGGCCATCAGGGAGTAGATCGAACGCTGTCCCTATGCAGGAGCCGCTTCTTCTGGCCAGGTATGTCAACAGTTGTAGAGAGATACTGCCAAAACTGCCATCGTTGTCTGCATGGTAGCCAAAAACAAGCCCAAGGTCTGCCCCACTGTGGGGAGTATCATCGCCAAAAAGCCACAAGAAGTGGTTGCTATCGACTTCACTGTATTGGAGCGCTCATCCAATGGGTTTGAGAATGTCCTAGTATTAAATACAGACGTCTTCGCTAAATTTTCTCAATCCATACCAACTCGAGATCAAAAAGCACGGACAGTGGCTGAATTTCTGGTGAAGGAATGGTTTGTGCGTTATGGGGTCCCACGACGCCTCCATAGTGACCAATGGCGGTGTTTCGAAGCCGACATCGTAAAGAAACTCAGTCACATGTATGGAATCCGGAAAAGTCGCACAACTCCATACCACTCTGCCGGTAATGGACAAGCTGAACGTTTTAATAGGACCATGCATAATCTTCTCAGAAACTTGGAAGTTGACAAGAAGCGGAGATGGAATCAGCATAATGCAAAACTTGTCTTTGCCTACAATGCAACACCTCGTGCCAGCACAGGTTATACCCCTTACTTCTTTTTATTTGGTCGAGAACCGCTACTGCCTGTTGACCAGCTCTTTAAACCACCAGGCGAAGGGGATAATTCGTCCAACCTAGATGAGAGGGTATCCAAGCATCACTCTCAGTTAGTAGATGCCTGGGAAGAAGCTACCAGAAACTTAAAGAAGGAGGCGCGCCGACGTCAATATGCCCAAAAGACAAGTCGAGGTGTTGCCTTGGAAGTAGGTCAGAGAATGTTACTACGTCAGCAGGCTTGGAAGGGAAGGCATAAAATCCAAGACATATGGCAAGGAAGGCCATACCGCATTAGCAGAAGAATGAACCCAACAGGACATTTTGCGGAAATTACATCTGAATTGGGGGTGCGTTTAATGATGAGAGGTGGAGGGGCACTTAATTATCTGAAGTGAAAAGGAATTAATGTTCGTACCTGAAAAGGGTTATTTACCAGAGATAAAAAGGGGCAGTCATTAGGAACCGGGGATGGCGGAAATATCCTCCCCCCCCCCCCTCAACTTGTTATGGCTGAAAAGTGAAAAAAAGCCTTATTTTGCACATTTTTTGAATAAGTATGCCTTTCCCTTTGGATATGTGCCCCCTTTTCTTCTCACCATAAAATGTACTCCTAATTTAAAGCAACTATAAGCATATTTTCTGATTTCACCCAAAGCTCGCTCGCTCGCATTTTAAGTTATTATGATTTTTTTTCTTTTATAAAGATTTTACATTTTTGTATGATTAGGATTTGTTTCCCCTCATTATAAAATGTTATATTTCTTACAGCTCGCTCACTTCGCTGAATAAATATTCAGACCATCACACCCACCCACCAAACTACAAAGAATGATACTTAAGCAGTATCTTAATTGGACCATGTAAAAAGAGAAACAAACGATGTCATCCAATTTTAAAACAGCCCCCTTGAAATCCTGGGTACGCCTTTGGGGGTATATATGTATGAAACTTGTTTTCTGTTTGCTTTGAGGTTAGGCGAGGCGTCAACAATAAATATACCAGCTGGCGGCAGCTAACTGCACTTATGCGTCTGGCTGCATTTTTTTTAATAAGCTCAGCCTGCTACCGCTGGCGGCAGACAAGCGGCATCTCAAAAGCATTCGCCGGCTGCCGCCTCTCGAATGGAAGCCGAGCCTCGGAAAAAGCTTGAAATAATGAGCTCAGCCGACTGCCGCAGGCGGGAGGGCAGTGACATACCCTCAAACCGGAGCCTCTCGCATGGAAGCCGAGCCTCGTCTAGATGAGGTCGTCTGGCCGCCGCCGGCCTAATTAAAACATCTACCCGCGGCCTGGTACACCGCCACACCCGGCCAAACGATACCTTTATAAACTAGAATCTTATTTGTCAGAGCAAAGGAAACAGCGCCATCTTATCATCACTGATAAATAACTCGAAAAAACAGTATAGCCTGGCGGAAACAATCTTTTCAGATTGGACAGCCTTATTAACCCAACAACAACAACAACAACTATTCACTAGAGACGAATATGTGGTCATTCTCTTCTGATATGCCTTTATCAATAAAGAGACCAGTCGTACAGTGGATATCTGTGGGCTCACTTCATGTAGATGCACCCTGCATGTAAATGGATTAGATGCCTTGTATTTTTATATTAATTTTTTTTTTTTTGATAACAACATAAGATTTGCTATTTTAAATTACTGGCTCGCCTATTGTTTATAATATCCAAATCATATCTTCGTGTTTATTTTTGTTATGCTTCAATTATATAAATCCTTTTATATACCTTACTTTAAGAATCTTTCCTAATCCTGCCATATCTGATTGGTTGAAAGTGAAGTCGTGTTTTTAACTATGCCCGCCAAAATGAACTGTTTTTAAATATGCCTGCCAAAATATTATCTTTGTCAAGTCGAGGTGAGGGAGATAATATTATCTTTGTCAAGTCGAGGCGAGACAGATATAATTTATATTATATTATAATATGCCGCCGTGATGTTTTAAAATTCTGATGAGTTGCGTTCGAAAGATAGTTTTCGAAGAATTTAGAAAATTTAAATCTAACGTACATCTCTATCAGTTATTTGGGGACTGAATAGATAATAAAAACAAACATGTCAACGGCAAGCAAGACGATGAAGCATCTATTGTCAAATAGCTTTTTATTAAATGAATTTTCTGTAAATATATTGAGTACAAAGGTCGATAATAGGAAATGGTAGAAGGTTTAACAGTTTTTCTTCGAGTGTATTTTGTTCGTTTAAAAAAAAATTGCGAAATGCTATAGCTCTATTAAAAAGAAAAAGAATACAGAAGCTATGTCGAGAATACAAGTGCGTGATTTAGAAGGAAAGATATAAATATCACTAATTTTCTGGCCAGCGCACGTCTTATTTCTTAGTCTTTAAAAAGCGGCCAAATTCAAAAAGTCTTTTAAAAAGCAATTAGAAAAGAAACTTCACTTTTTAAAGAAAGAGAAGATGAACTGTATCAAGATTACAATACGTGTCATAAGGAAGGGAGAAAAACTATCAATAATAAATAGCCCAGTCTATTTCGTTTTCGAAATTATGGACCGTAAAAATCATGAACTTTTTACATTTTGATTCGGACATAATTATGAACCCTTTCTTAATTTGGCAATTTCGAATCCATTTCCAATTTTATAATGGGCCTTTTTCTCATTCATTCATTCAAAATGGTTTACTCTAATACTTTCCTCGCGGCCGCAAGGCAGAATTGCGAAAGTTTACAAGATGGACATTTCAAGATAGACATTGACGATAAAAATGCATTATTGAAGTATAAGTAATAGAATAAAAGCAACCCGCATAGAAATAACAAGAAATAGGCATTAAAATCAATGAGACATGTTGAACTAAATAAGGTAAAATATGACGATAAAGGGAAAAGTAAATATACAACAAGGATGACGGGGAGAAGGAGAGAGAGGAGAAACAAAAGGCGATGAAAAGAGATTTTTTTATTTTGTATAAAGAGACATGAAGAGAGAAGAAAAGATATGAGTGTTGAGAGAGATTGAGATGGATAGATAAGAGAGAGAGATAGAGAAAGAGATAGTGAAAGAAGGAGACAGAGAGATAAAGAAAGAGAAATAGATAAAGAGGCAGAGAAGGATAAAACAGAGAAAAAGAGAGGGAAAAAGAAGAGTTACAAAGGAGTGACAGGAATATACAGCGGATGGTAAGAAATAACTAAATCCTCGATATCAAGATAAAAGTCAAATCTGGATTTTGTTAATGTTTAATACACACAACATTCAATCAATGCGTTTATGATTTCTGAATTGTGTGGATAAATATAGATAGAGATGTGTCATGAGGAATTTGTTTTTAAAAGCGGCCTAGTGGATTATTACATTTTCATTCGACGGTCTGGTAGAATACAAACATTGCACTGTTCATTGACTAATTATTATTATAAGAATCATACGCCAACGCTATACCTTAAGCTAGGGTCACAACCATAGGCGCCGGAAGTGGGGGGCAGGGGGCAGTTGCCCCCCCCCCCCCCAATCAAAAAAGTGGGGGGGGGGGGGCAAATCGCATTTTTGCCCCCCCCCCCCCAAAAAAAAAAAAAAAAAAAAACGCCCCCCCCCCCTCCAAAAAAAAAAAAACACCAAAGGAGTAAAGATGGTTTGTATTTTAAACCCCATAGAACAGAACAATAATAAAAACATGAATTCAATCACATATAAAATTCCATTCAAAGAAAAGTAAAGTTAACAGAAATTAAATTTCCTAAACATTGCGCATGCCACCTACATTTATCAATGGAGGTTTTTTCATAATAGCGATACGCGCATATCGTGGACATATCGTGAGAGAATGGGAAAGCGTGTGTGTTTTTTGTTATAGGGGTGAGAAGACATGAGCCCCTGAACGCTGGCGTACTGAGTGGGAGGGGGGGGTATTTCTTATTCGATGCCAGTGATTTACAAATGTTGCTGAAATGACATGATTTTCCGGTATTTTTTTTCCGGTAAGTCAAACCTTTTTATGCGTTTGTTGAAAAATTAGAAATTCCCAAATTTACAGTCGGGCGAAAATATGCTTATTTAGAAGGCTTTATGTCATGGTCTGCAAAACGGCTGGGCTCGGGGGCTCGAGCCCCCATAACTTTTTGAAAAAGTATGTTACAGAGAAAAAGAAAGAAAGAGAGAGAGAAAAATAAGTGACCTGCCAATGTCACAAAATTAATGAGGTATAAAAATATGCTCATTTGACCGTAATTAAATACCTGAAACCCCAGAGCTTCCGGGGGTTCTGCCCCCTGGACCCCACCAAAGGCCCTAAGGCGGTCCCCTGGATGCTCATCTGATCGTAATTAAATACCTAAAACCCCAGAGCTTCCGGGGGCTCTGCCCCCTGGACCCCACCAAGGGCCCTAAGGCGCTCCCGTGGATGCTCATCTGACCGTAATCAAATACCTAAAACCCCAGAGTTTCCGGGGGCTCTGCCCCCTGGACCCCACCAAGGGCCCTAAGGCGCTCCCGTGGATGCTCATCTGACCGTAATTAAATACCTAAAACCCCAGAGCTTCCGGGGGCTCTGCCCCCTGGACCCCACCAAGGGCCCTAAGGCGGGCCCGTGGATGCTCATCTGACCATAATTAAATACATAAAAACCCTGAGCTTCCGGGGGCTCTGCCCCCTGGACCCTACCAAGTGCCCTAAGGCGGCCCCTGGATGCTCATATGACCGTAATTAAATACCTAAAACCCTGAGCTTCCGGGGGCTGGGCTCTGCTCCCTGGACACTCCACCAATTAGTCACCTGCCAGTGTCACAAATAAGGTATATAAATATACTTATCTGACCGTAATTTAATGCCTAAAAACCCTGAGCTTTCAGGATTTACGCTCTACCTGATCGTTAATACTCCACTTTGAAAAACGTTCCGCAAGGCCTGCATGTAACGTGTAAGAGTGGTGGTGATGCACATTCTGCCCCCACACTTACAAACGTTTTTGCTCAGTACGTCACTGCCCCTGGAAGGTGAGCCCCCTGGAATGTTTGCCCCCCCCCCTCCCCCCCCCCCCCCCAATCACAAACTGCTTCCGGCGCGCCTGGTCACAACTCAGAGCGGCGACCGACCAATTAGTAGCCTGCTCGGTCGTCACATAGGCATCGCCCAATGATTTTTGGAGAAGTCGAGCAGGCTGTAGAGCCTCAGCGATGCATGGGCGGTGCCCACCGTCGGTCGCCGGTCGATTTTTAGGTCAAAACTAGGCGATATCGGGGAACTTCTCCGGCCGGCGCTCCGGCAGTGACCGACTGATGACCCACTTCAGCAGCGACCGAGCGATGCCCTAAAAACAAGTGGTGCCCAAATATTTAATATATGGTCAAATTTGGTTCTACCTTATGATTATGATTACCTATTTTTATATATGGGTAGAATAGGCTTCGTCGAAACGCGATCTCATTAAAAATCGCGGAACAGAAAACACTATTAGAGATCTAGATTGCAAATGACTTTGAGAAAACGAGGGAAAGAGAGAGAGAGGAAGTTGGGCGCATTGTTATTTATTATTATGCCAATTGTATCTCCGATCAACCCCACCCCCACCCGCTCTGAATTCCTCTCTAGTTTCCATTATTTGTCATGATGCATATTCAATTTATTTTGGGGGTATTATTATTGTACAGTGATATTCTTTCTGTTTCGATGTCATCAGGCGCTCGTTCCGTGTTTTTCTTCTCCATATCGAGGTTATGGTATAATAATTTATCCCAAGATCGAAAGGAATACATTCTTACTTAATACAAGCGAATAGCAGAAAGCTAAACGTTATAACAGAGATGGAGAATGGCCCTGAGAAATCGAGCGAGACAGAGAGTGAGAGAGAGACAGGGACGAAGAGAGAGAGAGAGAGATACAAGATACAGAGAGAAAAAAGCGAGAAAGAGAGAGAGAGAGAGAGAGATAGAGAGAGAGAAGATGGAGAGATACAGAGAGATAATCAATCTTTTCTCATGTCATCTTTTCGTCGATGACATTTTACTAAATCACATTTTTGTTATCATTCCTTTATCTGTCCATGATTGTTATATATTTGAATGAATGTTTAATATCGGGTCAAATTTGGTTCCACCTTAAAATTATGATTAGCTATTTTTTATTTTGGAGTAAAAAAATGCTACGTCGAAACGCGATCTCATTAAAAATCGCGGAACAGAAAACACTATGAGGGATGAAGATTGAAAACGACACTGAAGAAAAAAGGAGAGAGAGAAAGTTGGGCATATGGTTATTAATTATTATGCTATTTGTCTCTCCGATCAACTCCACCCACTCGCTTTGGATTCCTCTTTAGTTTCCATTTTTTGGCATGATGTTTTACTTTTTATAATTATTGTACAGTAATATTCTTCTTTATATTTCGATGTCATCAGGCGCTCGATCGTTCCGTGGTTTTCCTCTCCATATCGAGGTTATGGTATAATAATTTATCTCAAGATCCAAAGGAATACTTTCGGAAAAAAAGCAAATAGCGAAACGGAAAAAAGTTCCAGAAATGAAGATGGAAAATGACACTGAGAAAGCGAGCGAGAGAGATGTCATCACATCTTCTTGTTCATTCCTTTATCTTGCATGATTGCTTTTCTTTTAATGATTATTTCAACTCTGGTTCTTCGATATTTGTTTAATAACAATTTTTATTTAGGAGTACGTCGGAATGCGTTCCCATTAACATTCTTTGATAACAATTTTGGTTAAGCAATTAATAACAAGCTTTGTACACAGAAAGATGTATATATGATTACACAAACAGGTGTAAAAAAAAAAAGACTTGTGCTCACATGATCGTCACATGATTATATTCACCCTTGAGTGGGGACCTAGCAACATTTTTTTAAATATAGATACATTTAGGCCTTTAATGCCTTTGTCCCAGTGTTTCAAGATAACTGTCCCCGGTCATTGATTTTGTTATATTCACATGCATGTCCAAATCATTATTCCAGCCCCCCCCCCCCCCCCCCCCCCCCCCCCTCCTTCCCCTGAAAAAAGGATTCAACCCTCTCCCCTTTGATCCGCTGCTCGTTATATAGGCAATGTTCTTTTACAAATTGACTTGCTTTATGCTCATACAGATAAACGTGAAAAGTTAAAGTAAATTTCGGACGTAATCGTTGATTAGATCCATCAACATTCGGAACGATGTTCTCTTGGGTCTTGTATTACCTATAAGTATAACGCGTTACTAGTTTACCAAATTTGGTATACAAATATATAATTTAATTCTTAGTCCGTGATAGAGATATGTACTAAGAAAAAGACCTATACAGACTATACAGACCTACTCAAGAAGGACACGGGACTTGAACTGTCAGAGGTAAAAGCAGCCATGCTGGACAGGAATGTGTGGAAGGCCATCACAGCTCGGGCAGTTGACCCGACTTAAGCAAGTAAGCACTAAGAAAAAATTTGTTTCGTGAATTAGGGGTAGTTAATTCACAAAGGTCGTATGCCTACTCGGCAATTCATCAACCCAAATAAAAGAGCTTCGCACCTTTGGACAATCATGCTTTGTCTCAGAAAGATGTACGCATTCATTGTTTGGAATTAGCTTTTGGAAGCCAGGGGGGGGGGGGGTCGATGTGGAGGCTTTGTAACATTTTGCCGTTATCGCTTCTGACGGAAATGTTTATGCATTATCAAAGCATACATGAAGATAAACTGTAGAGATCATATAGCGATTTATTTGTTTTATTTTATATAAGGTTGTATTAAATCTCGGATATATCAACAAGTCGTGTAAACCTAAATATTATTTTGAATATGAAATATCAGCAATGTTTGAAATCTATATAATTATTCAGATGCGTTTCTAGGATTTGGAAATAGTGGGAGCGGAGAGTAGACGGTAATTTCCCTGGATGCTGTTATATCAACATGTATATTAAATTTGTAGTCCTCCCCCCCCCCCCCCTGTTACACCCTCAAATGTAATAACTCCCACAAATGTAATAACGCCCACAAATGTAATAACACTTTACCCACAAATGTAACAACACCCACAAATGTAATAACACTTTACCCACAAATGTAATAATTTCACCCACAAATGTAATAATGACTTTACCCACAAATGTAATAAATTTTAAGTGATATTTTGAATCACCCACAAATGTAATAATGACTTTACCCACAAATGTAATAAATTTGAAGGGATATTTTGTCGAATTTAAAACTAAAACCCTGTAATAAAGCATGGGTATAGCGCGCAGTCTTTGCTCCAGACCCGGTTATTTCAAAAAAATTAAAAAATCTTCAAAACTAAGACCACACCATCTTCCAAACTAAGACCCGTAATAAAGCATGGGTTTAGAGCGTAGTTTTTCTTCCAGACCGGTTATTTCAAAACTTTTTAAAAATCTTCAAAACTAAGACCCATCATCTTATTCCTGTGGAAGAACATATATAAGTATTGAGCGTAGTCTTTCCTCCAGACCCGGTTTTTCAAAGTTAAAAAACAATTCAAAAAACAAAAACAAAACAAAACAACAAAAAAACCTTTTAACTAAGACCCCTCTATCTTCCAAATTAAGACCCGGTAATAAAGCATGGGATTAGAACGTAGTCTTTACTTCAGACTCGGTTATTTAAAAAAAAAAAATCTTCAAACTAAGACCCTCACCATCTCATTCCTGTGGAATAACATGGTATAGAGCGTAGTCTTTCCTCCAGACCCGGTTATTTCAAAGGAAATAGAAATTTAAACAAATCTTCGAAACTAAGCCCATCATCTTATTCCTCTTTTTTTTCATTTAAAAAAATAACTTACATTATTACATATGTGGATACAACACGTCACAAATAAATGATTGGTCGGCGGTCACACGAACTGACGAATCAGTCAAAATGGTCCATATATATAACACACAGAGGAGGACGGATTCGATGGTTCGTTGACCGTCGACGATTTCTTAATCATGTAAATATTCTATTGTAAACAAACAAAAGGGTATCAACTGGGTTAAAGAGCTTCCCTCTTATACAAAACTCCTAAACGAGGACCCGAAAAAGGTCCTTGGATGGAAATCTCCTTTCGAGATTTTCTTTAGTAGGAAACCAGAACAAAATTATATCTCCCGTCAAAAAACAAACTATACTATCCATGGTTGGGAAAAGAATGTACAAGGCTGTTCGAAGAAAGGCATTACAAGGCTTTGCAGCGTGTAAAAAAAAGAACGATTAGATCCCAGGAAAAAAAACTTAATGTACCAAACATACAGATCAGGTAAAGGTTGTTAATATTCTTTATCTCATTGTATAATTAAAATAATTATTTCTTTTGATCAGTCATACTTCATTTCAACTCCGTCTACTCTTAAAGCATCTGAAAAGTATTACTGAAAAACTTTTGGAGTTGTGCGTGTTAAGTTAAGTAGTTTTATATGGACGAATACTAAGTTACAGAAAGCCAGGTACATTTAGTATTTCGGCATCTTGTTCTCTTGTTTTTCCTAGCTTAGAAGAATTGTCACGTGTTAGGTGTTTGCGTTTTATATCAAGTTCAGTTGATGTTATCAGGTTCAATATTGCCCAAATTATAACCTTGTTTGCTTGTAAAAGACATGTGAGTTACTCCACCTTTTTATACGTAATAATTATTTTTGGTTCTGTTACCGTCTGTATATTAATGAAACAACCTCTTCATTCATTTGGAATAAAATACTTTCTATCTTACAAAATCTATGTATCCATCATTGCATTTAATACTATAAAACCATAACCCTCTGCAATTTACTCACATTGATTGAGAGAGTATATAGATATTTTATCAGTCAAAGGGTTCTGCAATCGTTCATCCAAAACATGCAAATATGTTTCGCGCGATCTCGTTATACAGCTATTTATGATTTGTTATATGAAAGTATGCGTTGTTATTTGCTTGTTAACCGATTATTATCCCCCCCAAAAAGAAAAAAACATGGTCATAGTACATAATAAATATAAGGTATAATGTGTAAATCATCAGGGATAATTATGTTATAATAATTAATCTCAAGGAAGATATGCTGCCGGCGAAGAAGCAAATGGAGGAATAGAAACATTATACAAAAAAAGCTGAAGATGGAAAACGACATTGCCAGATAGACAGAGAGACAGACAGGGAGACGTGAAAGAGAGAGAGAAAGAGAAAAAAGGGGGGGGGGGAGGGGGGGCGGGAGAGATAGAAAGTTGGACGTAGTCCGTACTGTATTTATTTATATGATTTTTGTCTCTCCGATCAACGGTCAACGAACCATCGAATCGGTCCCTCCTCTGCGTGTTAATATATGGACCATTTTGACTGATTCGTCAGTTCGTGTGACCGCCGACCAATCATTTATTTGTGACGTGTTGTATCCACATATGTAAGAATGTAATTTATTTTTAAATGAAAAAAAAAGAGGAATAAGATGGTGGGTCTTAGTTTCGAAGATTTGTTTAAATTTCTATTTCATTTGAAATAACCAGGGTCTGGAAGAAAGACTACGCTCTATACCCATGTTATTCCACAGGAATGAGATGGTGAGGTCTTAGTTTGAAGATTTTTTTTTTTTTAAATAACCGAGTCTGAAGTAAAGTCTACGTTCTAATTCCATGCTTTATTACCGGGTCTTAATTTGGAAGATAGAGGGGTCTTAGTTTAAAAGTTTTTTTTTGTTTTGTTTTGTTTTGTTTTGTTTTTGTTTGTTTTTTAACTTTTGAAAAACCGGGTCTGGAGGAAAGACTACGCTCAAGACTTATATATGTTCTTCCACAGGAATAAGATGATGGGGTCTTAGTTTTGAAGATTTTTAAAAAGTTTTGAAATAACCGGGTCTGGAAGAAAAACTACGCTCTAAACCATGCTTTATTACCGGGTCTTAGTTTGGAAGATGGTTGGGGTCTTAGTTTTGAAGACTTTTTTTTTTTTTTAAATAACCGGGTCTGGAGCAAAGACTGCGCGCTATACCCAGCTTTATTACAGGGTTTTAGTTTTAAATTCGACAAAATATCCCTTCAAATTTATTACATTTGTGGGTAAAGTCATTATTACATTTGTGGGTGATTCAAAATATCACTTCAAATTTATTACATTTGTGGGTAAAGTCATTATTACATTTGTGGGTGATTAAAATTATTACATTTGTGGGTAAAGTGGTTATTACATTTGTGGGTGAAATTATTACATTTGTGGGTAAAGTGTTATTACATTTGTGGGTGTTGTACATTTGTGGGTAAAGTGTTATTACATTTGTGGGCGTTATTACATTTGTGGGAGTTATTACATTTGAGGGTATAACACCCCCCCCCCCCCAAAAAAAAGCAAATAGTTTTCGCACCTTCTTTAACCCCTCCTCTCCCTTGTATAACCGCTGATTACCTAGGCACTATTAGCTCAAATATGACTATATAGCTAATGTTGGAAATAAAATTGGGTTCGGGTCATGCGATTGCATTGTGAAGTAAACGGTGTGTAATGATTTCGAAAAAATGAACATGTCGCACATATTATTGTGTGTACTGCAAGGTTCTGGTGTCATCAACATGATAAGAAATTTGGCCCAGTTTGGTGAAGTTACACGCACTCTACACAATAAAGATTATGACCTACACAAACAGGTGTAAAAAAGAAGACTTGTGCTCACATGATCGTCATATGATTATACTCACCCTTGAGTGCTGTTATATCCAGGCGCGTAGCCCTAAATTCCAAGATCGGTTGTACTTTTTTAGACCCCTTTTTTTATCTCGATCGATTATATGTATGTGCCCCCCCCCCCCCCCCAAACATCGAACTCTGGCTACGTGCCTGGTTATACCAACATGTATTTTCAATTTGTAGTAAAACACGGAAATATACAAGGGTGTACAGAATAGTCATTTGAGGGGTGTAATTTTACAACCTATTTTAGTCAGCCGAGCTCTGATTGGTCAGTGCACATGCGCATTCGCTACAGCAATGGGACATCGTGTTGATATAGGTACTGCCAAATGAAGGAAAATTAGCATAATTTACATATTTTTAGTCATGTTGGGGGAATTATCATGTTTCATTTGGGCATATTATTTGTGTGAAAGTTATCTGATGAAGAATAAGGGGTTGTACCGAAGTTATATTTGATAATTTAATGAAATTAGCAGAAGTGTTGTTTAGTAAAGGGATGATGTTCGGTAAAGCAGGATTGTGTATTTAAGTATTTCCACTACATTATATCCAGATACGTCCATCCATAAGTTGTTCCTACAGTCTGCACTTGTGTTGAGTTCACACTAACTGTTGTTTAGGTAAGCGTTAAAGCGTTTCGAAATGTACTCGAATTCTGGTCTGATTTCTTTAGAGCAGTGAAACGTAGACAAAAGGGTGAAATCAGTGACTGTTAGGTGATTACGAAGCATGGGTGATAGTTCGAGGGATGAGCAATCAATTGGTTGATGCTGTGCATAAGAAGGGTGTAGATTTACTCCCCACAGGGTGTGGAATCGATCATATAGGATATAACATCCAACATTCAACATTCAAGGGTGTAATTTTGAACCCATTGTTCATGAAAAATGGAACCAAAAGGTGTTAATTAAGCACCATTGGGTGCAGATTTCACTCCTTAAAAGGAGTAAATTCAGAACCTTGGGGTGCAAATTTACACCTTCTTGTGGGGTGTAAATTAACTCCCTGAGAGGAGTTACTTATGCGACAAGCACTTACTCCCTATAGGGAGTAAATTTAAACCTATTTTTTCTCTGTGTGTAGAATCAATCAGCTAGACACTCGGCTTAATACAATAAACTTGTCTGTTAATTATCTACAGGGCCGTAGCCAGAGTTGATGTTTGGGGGGGGGGGGGGAGGGGTCTAAAAAAGTTCAACCGATCTTGGAAATTTTAGGGGCACGTGCTCCCTCCCTCCCCGTGGCTACGGGCCTGATTATCTACTTTGACATTTTACTAATTCATGTTATTTTTGAATCATTTTCTTGTTCTTCATATATTTTGTTACCCATGCCAATTATGTTTCTGGAAAAGAGCCGTTTAGGTTGAGAATTTACAGCACTATATAGGCACCAATCCTGCAGCCGTTTATGAATATTCATTAATCTGATCGTTCTCTTTACCACACCTATAGGCCTACAATTTATCCGAGATCCTTGAAAGCGTTCTTTTCAGTTTGATAAGGGGTAGTGAAAAGTGGGTACTAAAGAAAGGTTTCAGAATTGCACTTAATATTACCCCATGCAAGTACACAATATTATTTAATCCTAATCCGTTATAGTATGAACTGGACCCCAGGTTTTAAAACTCCATTTGATTGTAAGACAATTAACGTAGTCTTAATTTGTTACATCTTTTGAAAAAGTTTAATTACTGTGTTTATTTTTGTTAGCTTTAAATTATATTGATACCATGACTGATTGTAATATATAATTATATATTTTATGTGGGGCATGTGCGTGTGTTGCGGGCGTGTTTGAGTGTGATGTGTGCGTATGTGTTTTTGTTTTGGTATAAATGTAATCAAGGTAGGACGAAAATTTCGAAACTTGATAAAAACTGTTGAATTTATTATGTAGCTTCCCTTTGTTATCATTTTTGTGTATACCTATATAATATATATTTTTATCCCTGATAATTAGCTGAATGTCTTTTTGTACGTTCTTGTCTTGTGAAGATGTATGTGGTAGTCGTTCATCTTTTAATGTAACCTTTTGCTATATCTTTCTTTAGGTCTTCTACCCAGTCTTCTTCCCCATATCTGCAACATTTCCCCCTATATATTTAATATATATTATATTAGGGCCTATACATGTTTTGTACAGTGTGTCCCTGAAAAAAAAGAAAACCCCAAGTTTATTTTGAAATGTTTTATTTCTCCTAACAGAAGTAGAACAATTCAAAACAAGTTAATACAAATTACATCATTATGAATTCAAATCAGTTACAAGTCAAAAGAGAATTTGTACATTATCTTATTCATCCAAAGCAGTATACACAAAAATAATATTCACAATATACATTCTTAGTCTTTTGTTAAATATTATTATTTAATCAAACAATGTTTTTTACATTAAAAATAACACTCTTCAAATAAAACATAGTATTACCTCTGAAGAAAAACACACACATGAAAAAGCATTCTGTCTTTTCCATCCCACGTTTTTTTTATTGATTCCAAACAATACAAATTAATTTAGAAATAAAATACAGTTGTTTTTCCTTGACATGAATTCAAAACATTTGTATTACATAGATTGTATAATTGCTGAAAACAAAAATGAAATCAGGTTGTAACATAAAACAAATAACCCCATCCAACCAAACACACAACTACCCCCCCCCCTCTCCCCCACCGTGCGACACACACACCACCGACCACACTTCCACCACACACAGTCCTAGCCTCCTCAGAATACCCCAAATTGGAGCGACAGACAAACAGAAACAATGTATTTAAAACATTTTTTGTAATCATTTAAACGAGGCTACAATAGCCACAATAGCCCAGATGTTAAAAGTTCATGAAACTTTACTTGTTCCCACTTCCTGTAAATGTAAGGCCAATTTACCTGCCCTCCCTGCAATATTCTTTTCTTCTTCCCTAAATTCCAACAGTTCTTTTTGAACCCCCCTCCCCCTCCCCCCAAAGACAATATTACGGACTTTCCCTGCATCTATATATCCAATATTTCATTGCACAAATATTGTATTAAAAGTCTTTATTCGTGGATAGTTACCGGACAACCCTAAATGAATATCTATTCAGTCGATAGACGCAGATGTCAACGTATCGGAATGTAATGAAAATAAACAACTAAAAAGGTGTCCTAAATGTACGAAAGCTGCATTATATTAATACAAATATTCAGATATCAATAATACTTTTTCTAACATTTTAATTAATCAGTTTTTATCAGTTTTCGTGATCCAGTAGCCGTAGCAGGGGCTTTCTGGCAAACCAAAGGTGTTGCGAAACAAGAACATTTCTTTATGCCACACTGTAAAAAAAATTGTTCATTGGTAATTTTTACGTATTTTTTCCATGTAGAATTTACTTGAAAACATTAGTTTTGCCCACTTACGCACTACATTTAAGTCTTGCTACTCAAACTTTCAATTTAGTAGAACATACGTGGAATATTTAAGTAAAATCAAATACATAGAACTTTAAGTAATTTCAACTTGTATTAATTTAGTAATTTTAACTCAAAATCAGAAATTATACGTATTACTCAAAACAATTTATGTTGATTATTCTTATCTTTTTAAAGTAAGGACCGATGCAGTGCGTAATAGAAATATTTACCATAATTTATGAATATTCATTAAGACCAAATTAAACTCTTTTTTAAATAAAACAATTCTTTTTTGTGTTGAATGAAAATTTAAGGACTTTAAAACATTTACCAATTCATTTAACATGGCTAAGCAAAGACAAGACAATTTTTAATTGTTACCCAGTTCAAAACAAATCAAAAACTTGATATTTCAGGAAATTGTCAACCAATTTTCATTTTAAGATGCTACGATCAAGTATATATAAAATTTGGAGCCTTTCAATATGTGTCGAATTGAAGCGTATGTGTTAGTGATTAGTGATTAATCTTAAATAGAAGTAGTGAATGATTAGTGGATGTTACTTGTTAGATTAGATGGGTACCAAATCGTGCAATATGTAATCCTATCATAGCTTTTTTTTTAATTATCGAAAATGATTACAATACTTAAATTATTTACGTTAATGTAACTCGATTTAACTGAGTAAAAATTTATTCAGCAAAATAAGTAAATTCTACTTAAGATGCCGTAGGTAATATTTACTTAATAAAAATAAGGGCAATTCTTTTCCTCAATGTTATTGAGTTATTTCGACTATTATTTGTTTACAGTGCATGCAGAAGGGCGCTAAACTACGCGCGCGTACGATAACGGCAGGTTAAGGCCCTTTTGGCATATACATGTATAACGCCGCGTAGGCTACGGTCCTTTTGGCATAATGCCGCATAGGTTACGGCCCTCTATGAATAGATACGCTACATTCAAGCCATATGCCAAAAAACCACCTAACATGTTTTTTGCACACATCATGAAAACTTCTGAATAATTTAAACTCCCACATCTGATTTTAAAAAACACAAGTACAATTTATATGCATATATTTATATACATTAACATACGTTAAAATTAAATATCTTCAATTTAAATCATAATGTGGTGGGAAAAACAAAGGCCAATGGCCTTTAAAGGTTATTCCCAAAGATAATACAATTTACATAAAAAGTTTCTTAAAAACTACTTTTTATCGAAAGTTATCGAATTTATCGAAATTGACTTCAAAAACAAAAAAACGACAACAAACTCTTGATTATTAGAGAGGCCAAAACTTTAAACGCGATTATCTCGGAATGGCCAAAAGCAGTTGAGGCCCTTTTGGCATAAGGCCGACGACCGTCAAAGCGATAGGTGAGACAATTTTATTGATACTTCTTATTATCATTATCTAAATAAAGTACCTATTTGATATATGATTTTGTGAAATTAATCCATATTTTGAGTTCATGAGGTCTTACCATTTGACCACGTTGAACCATAGGCCTACTATTCTAAATGAATAATTTTGTTATTTTTAATAAATTAAAAAATGGAAAGTGGATAGAAAGAGTTTTGCTTCACTTGATCTAAATTAACTCAAACGATTTGTCCGTAAGAAAAATTGATGTTACATTCGTTGCCCATTAGCCTATATCGCTTTTATCATTACATTTGTCACCAAGTTGGATTGAATGTGCATCAGTTTCTTTCTATCAGGAGGGTCAAGTAGGTAGTTCTAATTATGAATGTGACAACTGTAGACATAATAATGCAAACTTTAGAGGTTACATCTAAAGTACGATACACATTATAACGTTAAAGCCGGCTATAATGATAAATGGTAAGGTTAATCTGAATACGGACACCGAAATGACAACACCATCATCCAAAGTGTAGTTAGGTCTCCATAAACCGGATGCTAATATAAAGTCCCAAACAGAAGATATCATCATCCACGACGCCAAATGATAAGATCCACTTACCAATATTTACAGTGGTAGCCTTGCGGATACTCTTTCTCTGGAAATATTTGATGGGATAAAAGGTGGCAATGTAACGATCGATGCAAATGACGACTACACCACAGACAGATACGCTCAGTATAGAGTTCTGAAATCCCTATAAACAAAATGCTTGGTATCCGACCGAAGGCCCATGAGTCTTCGAGCGGAGTGGCATGACGATCAGTCCTACAACAAAGTCCGCGATGGCGATGTTCAAGATATATCAATTTATGTAAGTTCGTAGTTTCTTCTCAACGTGGAAGGCTGCCAGGATAAGTGCATTTGTGAAGACCGTGACGCAACAAAGAATCAGTAAAAGGAGAAAACATACGCTAAACTTAGCTTCACGAAAGTCTTGCATTTTGTCAAACGAAAAGTTAAATGATTTTTTTCAATACACCATCTGCCATATCTGTTAAAGTGACGTTGCCATGTGTCTCCATAATCAGAACAGAATGATACAGAATGTCAGATTAATAATAATATTATCAGTCAAATTTAGAAAGAACTCGTAATCCAAGAAAGCATGCACCACTAAACAACTGTAAGAAACGGTGCAGTATCAAAATACCTTGTTTCCTGAATAAGATTCATAATCTATTAGCGCGTCAGTGCAGAATGTAATCCATTCCACATCACATCTTTTTCTGAAATAACAACAAAACCGCTTTCTCTAGGTATGCCGTGATCAGTTGTCAAAATACACCACCACTATCGTCTTCTTCAGCGATTTTTCGCCCATTTGGATACAATTACGATTACATTGCCACAAAATAAATTAAAGATATTACAGTAAATAAAGAATCCGTATCTGTTCATTCATTCTTTATTTACTCACGGCTATATTTTGAATGATTTACATTTTCTGCAAACACAGAATCTTTACAACGGTGTCTCGAATGAGAGGTTGAGCCATGGCATAAGCCAATGGGTTGATCAAGCTGTTGCTGTATGATATCCCAGCGACTACTTCTTGTACATCCACAACACTGTTGATAACGTCATAGAGCCAAGAATAAGTAGAATATATCGAGACGGCAATAGCATTTGGAAACCAGGTAACAGCGAAAGCGACGATTACGAAAGTTAAAGTCTTCATTGCTTTTCGACCTTCCTGTGTTGATTCCTTCTGGGGCTTCTTGGAGACGTTAATGTATCTAGATGTTGACTGACTTTCATTTATTTCTAAAACAAGGTCTTCGTTATCGCTTCTGGGATGATTTTGTACTGATCCTGCCTTACTTTCAGCAAGAAATGTATTGTCTCTCTTGGACTTACTGGTTGGTGGAGCAGAATCTTTCAATACCTTCAATGAAATATTAGATACAACAATTGCTGTATCTCTCATGGCATCAAACGTAACACCGTTTGGACTGGATTGCATTGGGATGGTGCATCCTCATCATTTCTTTTACTTGCAGAATTGTTGATATTTTGGTCGTTGGTTTCTGTTTTCCCCTTGCTCGTCAAATGCTCTTTCTTCAAATTGGAGGCCAAACGCCTTCTGTAGACAGCCTTCACGCGAAAATAAATTCGTAGGTATAGCCCAGTAATGAAGAGAAATGGTAAAACAAATTCTCAGGATGAATACGAATGTGCCTGCCGTTTTGTTTAGAAAATAATTCGGGCTTGAAAAAGCCGATTGTGATATTTTGCCACTTGGGTCTATGAAATCCCATACACAAGTTAACGAGAGCCATGTTCCAAAGGAAAGGATCCACGTAAAGATGTTCACAATGGTAGCCTTGCGGATATTTTTCCTTTGGAAATGTTTGATAGGATAGAACGTGGCTATGTAACGATCGATGCAAATGACGACTACAACGCACACAGATACACTGAGAATAGAGTTCTGAAATCCTAAAAACAAGGTACCAAGCACCTGACCAAAGTGCCAACCCATCATAGGAGATTGACAGTCCGCGCGGAGAGGCATACATACTAGGCCAACGAAGAAGTCTGCAATGGTTATGTTCAAGATATAATAATTGGGATAAGTCCGTAGTTTCTTCTTAACGTAGAAGGCTGCTAGGATAGCGCATTTGTAAAGACAGTCAAAGCAGAAACCAGCAATAAAAGGATGAATGTCGCATTGATTTTTGGTTCGTGCCTGTATTGAGTATTATTATTCGACAAATTGTCTGAGGTTACGAATGTTCCATTGGTAAGAGAGAAGTTGTCTGGTATCTCCATTATGGCAAGGAAAACCCGGATTCATCCTCCAGAAGCTAATTACCGGAATATTACGTCAAATGCGAAACGCGACATGCACAAATCAATAGTACAATAACGTGTACAAGCTAGGACAGTAATCTCTTTCGTTTGTGTCCTGCGGCGACGAGAAGAGTTATGCTAGATCACAATATTTCATTGCACATTCCTTGCAATAACTATCTTTTGAGCATCAGTATTAGATCACTTTCATGGATCGTGGTTAACCTGACCATGCTGGTGGCTGATTAACAAATGTTCAACAGATCACCACAAACGCTCAATAGGATATCGCTCTTAAAGTCTGATATTTGGATACAGGCGAAATTCTGAAGGGCTTTGGTACTGGATAGAGCTGACTAGACTGGAGATTTTCTACAAAAGAAGGCGCTATACAGTGTGAGTCAAAAAAAAACTTTACACCTAGGAAATTACTAATAATTTAAAAATAATTTCTGAACAGTGAAGTATTATACATCATATGAAAGAGTGTTTTATCCTGAATCATTTGGTACCATTTTTGGGTGGTATGTGTTCACGCTTGGATGAACAGGAGGTATTGTTTGCGAGAGTGCAAAAATCGAATTGCGCCAAAGTATTAAAGTGAGAGAATGAATTGAATGTATGGAATGAGATGCATTGCAGATGCTTTTTTTCAGTAGCAAAGTCACACACACACACACACACACGCACATGCACATATGAAACACACACACTAATACACCCACCCACACACACACAAACATATGATTAATGGTGTTCATTTGGAGTAAAATACTTTATTATTTACTGATCTTCAAATTGTTAACGATCATCATAATTATGATGATAATGTTAATTCAAATGCTTATCATCATGCATGGATCCTTTGAAGCTTCATTTGTGACCATGCAAGTAACTGTC